>SKCR01047242.1:0-30860 GCA_019454045.1 Zanthoxylum bungeanum
AAAACACAGATTTTCGGAAAGCTTATGTGTCTACAATAGGCTTTATAAGCTATTATATCAAACTGTGATCTCAGCAGAATACAAACTCTAGGGCCATTCTAGAATGAACTCTTCAAACAAAGAAACCACAACGGATTTCTCATTCGAAGAAAACATTCAGGAACGCCACTTTGCATTCTTTAGCCAAAATACATTGTTTAATATTAACATTAACCAATAAATCTTTAATTGTTCAATCAGTGCGACTTGAGACAAGGTTTCTCAGAATCTACAATAGATCACTGAGTATAACTTTTCTCATTGTAATACTATAAAGGTCAAACCTTTATAAAGCTAACTTTGTTTTTGCTGCGCAAATAATTTGCACATTTTATGAATGATTCATAACGAAAGCTTAATCAAGTTCAAAACTTGATCGTAGTAAGCTACGAACGATTTTAGATCTATGGTTTAATGCTAACTTCCGAAATCGATATCAAATATCGCTCTCACTATAAGTTATAGGATAATTTTCTTCAATAAGAAAACAGCAGAACCAATAAGTATTAAATACTTTGTAAATGATTCTGACATCCTATTGAACTTATACGGAAGATATCTAAGGGTCTTTTCATCTAATTAATTATGTAGTTCCATTTATAATTTATCACTCTCACATTTGACTTCAATAAGTCAAGTCTTTTCTACAATCGTTAATATCTGATATTACACACCAAGTAATAATACAATTTATTTACTCGAGATTGTAGAAAAGATACTCTATCAAATAGAATACAATATTCTATTAAATATAATAAATGATAAACTTTTACATGTACCTATAAGGCGCAAGTACTTTCAATTATATAAAAGAAATATTCAAATCTCAAACCTTTCAAGATTCAAATTTTCTACTTATACATATCATATACGTAACTGTAGAAACTAATGAAATATTAATTAAAAAGATGATATAGTGTTACTGGAGCATAACCCCAAGAGTATTGAAAACCAATTTGGTAACACTCAATATCAAATGAATCAAATCATTGACCGGTGCAAACACACGAGTATAACGCAAGCGCACGTATCGTTCAAGTAGTAAAAAATATCGATCTCACGATGACTTAATTCCTACTGTTGTTATTAATTGTTGAATCTATTTATTTACAAATATCTAATTAAAGGGAGAAGAGAATGATTGTTTGATTGGTTGAATGTGATTGTGGTATTCCTTAATTAAAATAAATAAAAATAACAAAAGAAATACTAAGGAAAATAACAAAAGACTCAAAGATCTAGGGTCGTGACTCCACACAATATTATTATAAAGATGAATTGATTCTCTTATTTATGTGTAATAAATTAATTTGCTAACCTGGAACACGATGTTATGTGAAAGCCTCTTCCGATGGTCAGACGCAAATACCCAGTATAACCCAATTGAACCATATTCCTATGTCAACCAAATTACCTGGATTCATTAAGATTAAGTTCCAATTATAGCTACCTACGCCCGACAGGTATATTCCTATCATGTAAGGAAATCTATTAAGGGTTCTCTATCCCCAAGGAAGATCGTGGGCTATTAAGTCTAAGGTCTTAAACCTAAAATCTCTATGTCTAGTTCATTTTAAGTTTACCTAATCAATCTTATTGGTGATCAGACAACAAGAAGCATTAAGCTTAAGACTCAATAAACAAATTAAAGAATTACCCCTAATAAAGAAAATCAATTATAAAGTGTGTGGATATTGTGTTTCATCACTTCCCTAAAATAAAATAAATTGCTGGGGATAGAGGATCTACTTTTAGAAATCTCAAATTATTATAATATGGAAATTGCCAGTATTATCTAATTAAGTTGAACCATCCATAAAGGCGGTGTTATTATTTATCCATAAACCAACCATATAGGCGGTAATTATCTGTCACCTAAAGACCAGCAATATAGGCGGTGTCATATTATGTTACATAATTAAAACCAGCCATTAAGGCGGATTCAACTTTTAATCCATATTACTATTTCCATATTATAATTAAAGTGAGATTAATCTACATTTACTATTTATAATTTAGAAATCTCTCTTATTATAATATATAAATATGTGTGATATTTACCAACCTGCCATATAGGCGATATCCTGATTAAATCAAATTAATAATTAAATATCAACCGACCAACCAGGCGGCATCCTCATTAAGTCAGGTTAAACTAGTTTAAAAATAATTACCAACCGACTAATATAGCGGTATCCTTATTAAGTCAGGTTTTAAATAATTTATATATTATAACTAAGGGAGATTAATCTAAATTATAAAAGTAAAAAGCTTCACATTTACCCCAGCAGAAATTTAACTATAAAACATAAAAAAGAAGAGAAGAAGTAGAAGAACTATTATTACTACTGAAAATTAAAATATATAAATTAAATATTATTTATTTTTACAAAAACTAGATGCAATCATTTAAAAACAGGGAAAAACTCCCAAGGAAAGCACACCAAATGCAAGTGACGAAGAGCCGAATTTGTAGGCAAAATTTGGTTCCGGCGTCGCGACGCCAAGAGGTCCCGTGTCGCGACGCCAAGACGTGTCTTCAGTCAACACGGTTTGACTACGCGTACGATGTCGGCACAATCAGGAAATGACACGTGGCACGCGCTGAAAGTGGTGCAATGGGAAGACGACACGTGGCAGAATGTGGTTTGCCAATAATTCCGTCCAATGAGAAGGTGACACGTGTCACGCGGATTCTGTCGGCACCATAGATTTTTGACATGTGGCAGGCGGTGCATTTTAGCTGATCTTCTGAGATGATGACACGTGGCACGGCGCACGTTAGCGTAGATGATGATTGTCGGCATCTTAGGATGATGACACGTGGCAGGTGCACGTTAGCAGATCGGCTGTGATGATGACACGTGGCACGACGCACGTTAGCAAAGTCAACTTTTCAGATTCTGACCCATTGACCAGCGTACATTAGCATACCACGGCGCACGTTAGGCGTCGCGACTCCAAGGGCTTGGGCGTCGCGACGCCCAAAATGACCAAAATGCGCTTTTTGCCAATTTTTCCTGTTTTGTCCCAAATTACCTCCAGAATGTCCTGAAACTTTATTTATTTACAAAATATCACAAAACACATCAAAATATTCACAAACTCAAGAAAACTATACAAAATATTAGGTTAAATGAGTGGGAAATAGTGATAGATTTACCACTCATCACACCCACAAACCTAACATTTCGCTAGTCCTCGAGCAAAACATAGAATAAAATAACATGAATGAAATTCAAAATAAATTTTAACTAAGCCACTTTCGTAGGGATCATGGTTGCATTTAGCGTATGCAACAAGCCTTTAAACCCCTAGGTGTCCCTAGTGGACGAGTAGTAGTCTCGTGAGGGTTTACAGCAATGATACCCACAAACATTTTACAAAAGTAAAAAGGTAGTGAAACTAATGCACACAAAAACAAAAAGACAAGCGAAAAGAGAATAAAGAAGTTAGTGACTAATCAGGTGAAACTTCTACTCCAAGTTACTAGTTGTTTTATTTCTTTCTAAATTACTGAATAAGTAAATTCTCCGATTATATTTACCATTCTCTATATACACAGCCAACAAAATATTAAACAACTCATTTTTGCCCACAACAGTCATAAGTACAGTTGATAAGAAAGTAATATTTTTGTCCTAAAATTTTATCAGAATTCACACCTTTTTGTAGCAATGGAATATTTTTTCTGATTTTTCTGATTTTTTTCTTTGATTTTTTCTATTTTTTATTTATATACAATATCTTCCGTCTATGTAACGAGTGTTGAGTCAGTGACTCCCAAACCAGTTGGCTTTAGGGCACCAGGTGTTAAGACACCCCTACGGACTTAATTACTCAGACTTCGAATATATATATATTTTTGCAGCATCTTTGATCCATGTAGTGAGCTTTGGGCCAGTGACTCCCAAACCAGTTGGTTTTATGGCACTAGGTGTTAAAACACCCTAACAGATTTAATAACTCGGATCTCATATGTTTTTTTTTACTCCATCACTTTTTTAGATGCTTCCTCCAATTAAACTAGAGAACTGAATATTACAAACTTTTCAATTTTAGCTCATGTTTGTATGTTACTATGTATGTTGATAATACCTGCCAACTGAGCATATGAAGATCCATTTTAGTCAGTTTTATGGAGAATTTACAAATTAAATAATTTAAAAGGAAATAAACAAAAATTAACTTGTTTCGAAAATAGGTTTGAGATACGTCTCAGGAGTGGAAACTCCTTACTCAGCTATCTCTTACCAATTTCACCTTTTAATAAAAAAAAAAAACTCAAAAACGCAAAATATTTTTGTAATTTTTGAAAATTTTTCAATTTTTTTTTATTTTTCGAAAAATTTTGGACTAAAAATAAAAGCAACACATACAACTAAAAACAAGATACTAATCAACTAATTCCCTCCAAAAACCTAAATGAGACATTGTCCCCAATGTCTTAAACAGTAGAAAAAGAGTTTAGAAGATAATACATGGTTAGCTGAAATTCTACAGGAATTTAAAGGTTAAGATCCAGATTAATCCGACGCCTCTTACCACGATCGTCCTCGGACCAATTTATCTTTGAAAGGATAGGGTCAACTCGTGGTTCATAGGTTAAGAGTTGGTCAATTAGATCTAGAGCAGTTCTGGCAGTAAAAAGGAGTTCTTTTAAAGGTTTTGATATGAACCTATTTCTCCGTGCATCATCAAGAAACACACAAAGAAAATCATAAAATCCATAAACGTTGTACAACCCAATTGGTTTCTGGTGTATGTTCAGGTTCGCCCAAGATAGCACAATAAAAATTTCCTCCAATGTACCCAAGCCACCTGGTAAAGGAATAAAAGCATCAGCACGATTAATCATTTCTACCAGTCGTTCAGACATACCTGGCACGATCAGTTCCTCTCCGTTTGATGGTTCAATAAGATTTGTTTCTACCAAGGGTTTTGGGATGATTCCCAAAACGTGAATGTCTTCTTCCTGTACGGCCTTTAAAACGATCCCCATTAGTCCAAAATTGCCTCCGCCATATATTAAGTGCATATTCCTTGCAGCTAAGACTCGACCCAATTCTTGTGCTGCTTCTATGTATTGTGGCTTAACACCAACACTACTACTGCAAAACACACAGATGTTCTCAACTCGTCTTCTTAAAGTGGCTTCCATTTTTTTATGTATTTCTTTCTCAAATATGGATGTCTTCAAAAGTGCAATGATGAGTTGAATTTATAGAACCTGAAAAGGGTGAGTAATAATAGCACTAGTAACTTCCAAATGACGTTTGTTTGCTAAGAACAAAAGAAATCATGAAAGGTCAAAAAGTCTGGATCCTGTCTACGAAAATAAATATAATTACAACAGAAAAGCAAAACAAAGCAATAATTAAGGCAACGGAATTGTGTATGCAATACGCCACTCGCTTAGTATAAATTCATTAGGATGCGTCTCAAAAATTATTCTTTACTCAGCCGTCACAAATGAATTAGCTCTCTTTTTTCTGATTGCCAAACACAATTCTTTCTGTTCCAAAAATGCTTCGTTTGTGCTTTTCCCTACAAAAATAACACACAAAATTAAAAACTCTACAATATATATACATAAAATACAAAAATCACAACAAATTGCATGGGTTTCCTCCCTGCTAGCGCTAAATTTTTCGTCTTCAGCCAGACGTGACTGAAATCTATCTATCAATGAGGTTTTAGCGTCATTTTGGATGTCCGATTAACGACAATCCCATGTGTGTTGCTTTTGAAAGGTCTCTTCCAACGGTAAAGTGGCAAAAAATATTTTGTCCCATTCAGTGCTTGTGCCACCTTTTTAATCTTTGTCGCTCCAGTGATTCCTGCAAAGAAAGAAAGAAAATCTGGAGGTCTCATATGATGCTTTACTTGGAATGGAAGTTCCATTATGTCAAGCTTCTGGTTGATATCTTTGATTTGTACTCCCCGATACAGTGATGTTTCTCCTGAATGCTCTGGATCTTCAATAAGGTTAGACATTTGCTCTTCCATTTGCTCTGTTTCTTGCTCCACATTTTCTTCACAGATGTATTTTAGGATTTCTTCATTTAGCTCTTCATCTGTCATCTGTGAAATGCATGCTTCAAAATTATCAACCTGAGGATGTAAAGAAATGTTAGATTTTAGGTCTTCATCCTCTGATCTTGGTGAAATGATTGGCTTAAGTAGATCTTCTTCAAACATTTGTGTAATGGATGCTCTAAGATCTTCATTTTGAGGTTGGAAAGTTTCATCCTCCTTTGTTGGTGAAGTTGGTACAAATAGCTCAGTTTCTTCATCCTCGTCAGAGTCAGAAGAATAATAAAAATCAAATTGAGACTTTATTGGTTCAGGCTCCTGAACTGATACCTCATATTCTTAATACCGCTCAGCCTCGTCCTCTGTTATGATGTCATAATGAATCTCAGGATATTCGAAGGCTTCTTCAGTAGTATTTGAATTTTCTCCGTGAGATATGTGATTCAAATTATCTGTTAATTGTCTAAATTGATCTGTCATCCTCTGTATAGAAGCCGCTTGACTCTGAATTTGTGCATCAAATTGAGCTTCTGGTTACTCGAACCAATCTTTGAGCATGTGAATCAACTGATCTTCCTCTGATGGTTCTGGTTTTTGATGAAGATCGTAGATGGATGGTGGATAAGATGGAAAATGTGATGGCTCTTCATACCTTGAATGATTCCAAAAATTCTGCCACTCTGAAAGGTATTTAAATTGATCGCTCGGGTGGTTACTATCACATATTACACATCTCCCCATTTCGTTCTGTTGAGCAAATGTAGTGTTGTTTGGTTCTGGCATCCAGTGATAATTGCTGGGCTGGACAACAGGCCTCAGAAAATCGGACTGTTGCTCCCAGATTTGGGGTGTATCTTCTTCTAGTAAAGCTCGTAATCTTTCAATCTCCCAATAATGTTCCATTTTTCAATCACCTGAAAACAAAAGAAAGAAATAAAATTACAGATAAAAATAAGGAAAATTAGATACAAGTAAATTAGATAGCTTCAAAATTAATAACTCAATAAATATAAGTCCCCGGCAACGACGCCAAAAACTTGACCGGTGCAAACATACGCGTATAACGCAAGCGCACGTATCGTTCAAGTAGTATAAAAATATCGATCCCACGAGGACTTAATTCCTATTGTTGTTATTAATTGTTGAATCTATTTATTTACAAATATCTAATTAAAGGGAGAAGAAAATGATTGTTTGATTGGTTGAATGTGATTGTGGTATTCCTTAATTAAAATAAATAAAAATAAACAAAAGAAAATACTAAGGAAAATAACAAAAGACTCAAAGATCTAGGGTCATGACTCCACACAATATTATTATAAAGATGAATTGATTCTCTTATTTATGTGTAATAAATTAATTTGCTAACCTGGAACACGATGTTATGTGAAAGCCTCTTCTGATGGTCAGACGCAAATACCCAGTATAACCCAATTGAACCATATTCTTATGTCAACCAAATTACCTGGATTCATTAAGATTAAGTTCCAATTATGGCTACCCACGCCCGACAGATATATTCCTATCATGTAAGGAAATCTATTAAATGGTTATCTATCCCCAAGGAAGATCGTGGGCTATTAAGTCTAAGGTCTTAAACCTAAAATCCCTATGTCTAGTTCATTTTAAGTTTACCTAATCAATCTTATTGGTGATCAGACAACAAGAAGCATTAAGCTTAAGACTCAAGAAACAAATTAAGAATTACCCCTAATAAAGAAAATCAATTATAAAGTGTGTGGATATTGTGTTTCATCACTTCCCTAAAATAAAATAAACTGCTGGGGATAGAGGATCTACTTTTAGAAATCTCAAATTATTATAATATGGAAATTGCCAGTATTATCTAATTAAGTTGAACCAGCCATAAAGGCGGTGTTATTATTTATCCATAAACCAACCATATAGGCGGTAATTATCTATCACCTAAAGACCAGTCATATAGGCGGTGTCATATTATGTTACATAATTAAAACCAGCCATTAAGGCGGATTCAACTTTTAATCCATATTATTATTTCCATATTATAATTAAAGTGAGATTAATCTACATTTACTATTTATAATTTAGAAATCTCCCTTATTATAATATATAAATATGTGTGATATTTACCAACCAGCCATATAGGCGGTATCCTGATTAAATCAAATTAATAATTAAATATCAACCGACCAACCAGGCGGCATCCTCATTAAGTCAGGTTAAACTAGTTTAAAAATAATTATCAACCGACCAATATAGCGGTATCTTTATTAAGTCAGGTTTTAAATAATTTATATATTATAACTAAGGGAGATTAATCTAAATTATAAAAGTAAAAAGCTTCACATTTACCCCAGCAGAAATTTAACTATAAAACATAAAAGAAAAGAGAAGAAGTAGAAGAACTATTACTACTACTGAAAATTAAAATACATAAATTAAATATTATTTATTTTTACAAAAACTAGATGCAATCATTTAAAAACAGGGAAAAACTCCCAAGGAAAGCATCCAAATGAAGTGACGAATAGCCGAATTTATAGGCAAAATCTGGTCCGGCGTCGCGACGCCAAGAGGTCCCGCGTCGCGACGCCAAGACGTGTCTTCAGTCAACGCGGTTTGACTACGCGTACGATGTCGGCACAATGAGGAAATGACACGTGGCACGCATTGAAAGTGGTACAATGGGAATGCCACACGTGGCAGAATGTGGTTTGCCAATAATTCCGTCCAATGAGAAGGTGACACGTGTCACGCGCATTCTGTCGGCACCATAGATTTTTGACACGTGGCATGCGGTGCATTTTAGCTGATCTTCTTAGATGATGACACGTGGCACGACTCACGTTAGCATAGATGATGATTGTCGGCATCTTAAGATGATGACACATGGCGGGTGCACGTTAGCAGATCGGCTGTGATGGTGACACGTGGCACGGCGCACGTTAGTAAAGTCAACTTTTCAGATTCTGACCCGTTGACCAGCGCACATTAGCAGACCACGGCGCACGTTAGGCGTCGCGACGCCAAGTGCTTGGGTGTCGCGACTCCCAAAATGACCAAATGCGCTTTTTGCCAATTTTTCCTGTTTTGTCCTAAATTACCTCCAGAATACCCTGAAACTTTATTTATCTACAAAATAACACAAAACACATCAAAATATTCACAAAACTCAAGAAACTATACAAAATATTAGGTTAAATGAGTGTGAAATAGTGATAGATTTACCACTCATCAATCATATAAGATTCAAATTCTCCCACTGATCAATTCCATCACGATGGAATCGTAGAAGAACAATATTGAGTCTGAACCACATTCATTAAATAACTTTAGAACTAATTGCCATAAATTCATATGTTTGATCATATCAAATCCTTGAACAATTCAAAGACTCACGATGAATTTTAAAGATATAGTTTTCAACACTTCAAATAGAATAACTTTGAACCATTTAAAATATTCTATCCGTGTTTCATGAGAAATATATTGAAAGTTCTCGAACCATTCAAGACGTTCAATATATATTCTTTTAGAAACAGGTAACTAAGTCATGACAACTCATTAACCAAGTTACAAAGTAAAGAAAACTATCAATGGCAATTTACAATTTATTAAACTACATACTTCCAAAGTATTAGTTTAATAAATATGTGGTCCAATGACGATCATTGGTTAAATGATATTTAATCACATACTGAATACAATATTCATTAAATGGATAAGGATATATAATGTAATCTTGTATCAGGCCATCCTTTACCATACAGAATAAGCATCTAATGCTTATATGATACAATCTCATAAAGCAATGTTCTAAGTTATTTAGTAAACCAAATATTTTTCTTAATGTTTATCTTTCCATCAATGAAACTACTAGTCATATTAAAATATGTAACAACTGTTTATAAAAAATAAGTAACTATCCAATAGTCGCAAGTTCTGATATCAAATATCAAAACAATCATTAAACATTATTTTAAATAACTAGATGGGAAATCGGGTATCAAATGCCTACAGTTGTCGTATTATGAGAATCAATATTCTCTATACACAACTATACATATCTCATTTCTTCAGCTTTATAATTTACCTTCAATTATTCACAACAATTGCAAATAATTGATTAGCAAAATGTGTCAAACATGTGACTTCTAAAAGTCACTAAAGCCAAGAAACGTCATTATAAGATAAATAAAATACCTAATGGAGTTTTCTTAATACCAGTCAAGAATCTCGAGACATGAACTAATTCACGTCAATTCTTACCGCAAAAGAAACTATTCTCTCTAGACTATTATATCCTAAAATAGATATCTATTTAGATTACTAAATGTGACTTCGAAACTAAGTCACTAACCATCTTGATTTTCAAGAAAATCGGAACAACAGTTCGCGATGGTTTTGACTAATCTAACATTATCTTAGTCTACTGACATTCTAGAAAAAACGCAACCATAAAAGAAGTCAGAAAACATATTCAAATAATATGTATGCAGTGGATCAGAAGTATAATTCTATTAACAATATAGAATAAAGGAAAACAAAAGCAGCAATTCCATAAAATTACGCACTACCTTAGTTATGGATTTTTAACCCAACAGTGTCTTCCACTACTTTACGTAATACCGTAATCCCCAACGGAAAATGGGAATTCAATAATCAAATCGAATTCCATAGTGAGAGCAGGATCCTATGAATATATTTCGACTCACAGCTTTGGCACGATCTCGCCTACGTATATTCATTAGGTAGACAACTCATTGTCAATCACACTCACTCTGACTCCTGATTTTGGTCCTAACCGTTTCTCGTTATGACAACTTTGGAACGTTCACAAGGAGGCGTATCAAGGCTTCACTTTCCAATAACAAACTCAAGCTATCGATGTAGTCCTGACAGCTTTGGCACTTTCAGGATTTCCACTTTCACTTGAATTTTTCTAGTATCAAATATACATCCGACATGGATAAAATTCTATCAACTACACCATCACTGCTTTGGCACAATCTCAGATGCAGCCATAGAAAGATACCCATAAACCGTATTGACAAGACGGACCAAGAAACATGCATCCAATACACGTTACTTTACAGCCTTATTTAAGCGAGGATATTCCTCAATGAAGCATTGTTCTACATCATATGCAGAATTTTAATCTAGATTATTTTCTAAACAATTCAATTCTACCTTTCGAAAACATAACTTAACTTAACTACTAAATTTTCGTTACGTTTCTTGTTAGCGTAGAACCGAAAAGTCAAGAACATATAGATTATGTGCATGTGCAAACATCAAAATTGGATTATATATCATATATCAAACATGATTAATGTAATGGATGAAGGATCAGACCTGCTCTGATACCATTTTTTTTGGGGTTTTGGGCAAAGAGCGCGGCGCGCTGTTTGGGCGAAATCGTAATTTTAAAACTTTTTAAATTACCGAAAAAATTATTCAATATCTAATATGAATAATTCATTAATATTTCACCTAAAAATATTTATTGAATATCAAATAACGACATGAATAGTTAAGAAATGTCGCGAAACTTTTACGAAAATATTTTTCCGCAAAATGGCATAAAACACGTTTTTGACCAAACCGACTACCCAATACACATGAGGACTGCCTAGGTCAGCCCCAATAGTATTAGGACAGTTCATGGGCTGCCCGAACAGTGAAAAAATCATTGTTTGGGCAGTCGTCACCCGGTTGGCTCAATAGTCACCCGATAACGCCGTTTTTCACCGTTTTCGCTTATTTCAACTCCGAAATAATTTCCGGCAATTATTCCAACACCCAAAACACATCCAATACATTCAAATGACATCATTTTCATCACAATCAACCCAGTTTTTCCAGATCTGATTTTGCAACAAAAATATTCAATTTTTCATGCTTTAATCCAACTTTTTCAACATTAATCAAATTAATCAAAACACCAATTCAAGTCACCACTGATGAAGCACTCAAGAAAGATTCTAGACATTACAAGAGTGGTCATAACACTATAGAATGGAAACTTATCATCAAATGATTAAATTGAATAAATATTATAATAATATCATCCAATACTACTTCACACATGCTCAAAACCTTCCAATTCATCCTCCAAATCCAAAAGCCCCAAATTTATTGAAAAGAATAAATCCTAGGATCTCACTAGATCATCAAGAAACAAGAAACATAATTTCAAAGCTTAGGGATATAAAGAATTACCTTTAATTCTCTTGATTCCTTAGCTTTTTTCTTGATTTTCTTGATTTTCTTTCCTTGAATCATCAAGAAATATTTGAGAGTATTTGCAGATGGAGAGAACCGGTCATGGCTTCCCTTAGAAGCCAAAAGAAAATTTTTTTTTCTTTAATAAAGCATATTGCCAACTTTGATAAGGGCATTTAGGTCAATTTATAATTTAATTTCATTAAATTAATATCAAACCTTATGTTAGCAAATCAAAATTCACACCTAAAGTTTAATTAAAACATGTCATATGTCACCAATAATAATTAGACATTTATCATAACAATTATGAAAAATGGATATTATTTAATTATTCAAATATTTAACATTTAAATATCTAATTAATTAATTAATATAATTATTATTATATATGTATTTTTATTTATATTAAATAACAAATACATATATTAATGGCATGTGTCAAAATCTCATTTGACAAATAATTAATATGTATCAAATCAAATTTTGTATCAAATACAAATACACATTAATTATAAATTGACCAAAATCTTGTTAAATACTTCTGTAAAACATTATTATTAGTAATAATATATGCAGTTTCTATAATATAATCTATTCTTTTATATGGTAAAGACGTAATGACCTTAGAATGATTAGTCATGGTACAGTTGCAAAAACGTCGCAACGGACATTGAGTCGTATCATGACGTTGTCATTCTCAGACAGTTCCTGGTCAAGGTTTACACTACTTGGTCAGTATAGTAAACCCGTTGAGACCGGTACATGTCGTATACTGGAATATATGATTCCAATGGTTTCTCAATGAACCATAAGTCTTGGAGACTAGTATAGACGTGTGGGTGTTTATAGCGGATAAACACCGAACGACTCACCGAAGATTCTTAATGGATGGTACACCAGCGTCAATAAGAATCTTCTTGGGTTGAGTAGCACTTGTGATTCTTAGACTTGAGATGCCATTGTGGGCACATGAGACATCTTATACACTTAGACGGCAGTCACGTCACCGATCTATTTAGATCAGACCTCCGCTTGTTCGTTGGGTGTAGATAGATCCTCAGGGTGTCCTATGTGTATCAAGATAGGATCTGTCAGTTCTGTGTACCAGAGCATAGATAGTCCATATGATTAGCAATCAGATAAAACCATGGGCCCGTGGTAAAGTTTAGAAGCTAGTTCTAAACATTCTTTTGAGATTGCTAATGGAATAGTCGACTGGATAATCCCGATAGAGATTTGACGTTTATATCTATATCTCTGGGATTTATCCGGATACCTGTGACGGAGGAATTATACATTTGCCATGACCTCGACCTGTATGGTTCAGCGAGATTATCCGTGATCGTCATAATCTACGGGTGGATAGATTATGGACACGAAATTTGATTTCGTGACGGATATACCTGAACCTAGAGAGTCTCAATAATGAAACATACTCGTTGAGCACTAGAGCAACATAAATAAATAATATTGATTATTTATAAAGTCGTTTAATGGTTAAACGCAAGATACATGCTAAAGAGACTAGATAGTCATTTACTTAATTATTGTGTATTTGCATTTAATACTTGATTAATTTAAATACACATTAATTAATAGTCAAAATGAGTTATTTGACTTTTATCCTAAATGAATATATGTTTTTAATATTTAATGTAAATATTATACATATATTTAATATATTTGTATTTGATTAATTAATTGATTATTTAATTGTTAAATGATTAAATTAATTAAAATATAAATATCTTAAGTTAGGATATTTTGATTAAATGATATTAGTTGCCTTTGTTGACTTTAAATAAATGTCATTAAAAAGTTATTAGATATTTATGCAAGTTGATAAAGTGATAAAGTTTAAATGAATTTGAAATTTACATTTGTTGAATTTGGTTAATGCATTTTCGGCCAAGGCCAAATTTTAACAAGTATAAATTGTTTTCATTTGCTTTTCATTTCACTTAACCTAATACACATTTCACAAAAGCAAAACACCATTGAAGGAACTTAAAGAAAGCTTGACAAAGAAAGAAAATCCAAAGGAAGCTTGATTTTAGTAAGTTTTTTCCAACTTACTATTAGTAAGGAAATTGTTCCTTAGGATCTAGGCTTCAATATATGATATCTTTAGGTTATTTATTTCTTTTTTCTTTGTGGTTTTTGTTGATGGAAGCTTTGGTGAAATTGTAAAGCATGTATGATGATGGAAGTTTGTAACTAGTGTAGTTGTAAACATTCTTTCAAGGTTTTTGAAACCATGTTGCTATTCTAGAGTTGTTGACCCACTCTTAAATGACCTAGATTTGATCTTGAGTTGTTTCATTGTGTTGAGACTTGAATTATATGAAAGATTGATGATTGAAACATTTGATTTAATGTAAATGGCATAATTTGCCCAATTTGTGGAAATTGAAAAATTAGGGTTTATAACCTATTCTAAATTTGGGGCTTTTGAGATATGTTGTGCATTTAGGTGTGTATATGATACATATAAAGTTTCATGTTGATTGGATTTCATTTGGATGAGTTTTGAAGCATGAAATGACAAAAGGCACAAACCCCCCCAAATGGAGGCTCTCGGCCAAGAAATTAAAATTAAGATTTTTTGTTGCTTTTAGTGTTTTGATGTTTTGAACATGCTAAGTTCATCTTAGAAATGATTTAGAATCATTCAAAATTGATTGGATCAATTTCGGACTAAAATGGACAAAATACCATATAAGGGTAATTTGGTAATTTCACTTGAATTTGATTCATTTGAAATTTTATTTCATTATTTGAATATTGGGTAATTAAATAAATGTGTTTATTTATTTAATCCAAGAAAAAGTTTTGAAATCTGAAAATCGGATTTTCACCGCTTCCGCTGCGTTACCGGATTCACCCCCTAAATAACCTCTTCATAAATATCTAATTAATTAATTAATATAATTATTATATATGTATTTTTATTTACATTAAATAACAAATACATATATTAATGGCATGTGTCAAAATCTCATTTGACAAATAATTAATATGTATCAAATCAAATTTTGTATCAAATACAAATACACATTAATTATAAATTGACCAAAATCCCCTAAATCATGTGTTTTCGTTTAACCGATTAAACGATTCGAATTAACTCATTTAATCTGGTGAAGTATTATGAATAATCTGTATTATTCATAATGCGTTGCCCAAGTGCTCAATGAGTATACTTCATAATGTGAGACTCTCTAAGTTTAGGTTTATCCGTCACGAAATCTAATTTCGTGTCCATAATTCACTTACTCATGAATTATGACGACCACGGATAATCTCGTTAAACTATGCAAGTCGATGTCATTGCATACGTATAATCCCTCCGTCACAGGATATCCATATTATACCTGAGATATAGATAAGAACATCAAATCCTTTAGGTATAATACAGTCGACTTTTCAAATTTACGATCTCTAAATAACACTCGGAACTGATTTCTGAAGTTATACCACGGCCATGGATTTACTAGATCACAAACACGTGCAGGATGCCTATGCCCTGTACAAAGTACTGATTGATTCTATCTTGATACGCACAAGATATCATGAGCATCAGTCCACACCCAACGAATAGACGGAGGTCTGATCTAAATAGATCGGTGACGTGACTATCATCAAAGTGTGGAGGATAACTCTTATATCCACAGTGGTATCTCAAGTCAAATGACCAATATGCTCACTCAACTCGAGAAGATTCCTATTGACGTTGGTGTACCATTTATTAGGAAATCTTTAGTGAGTCATTCAGTGTTTATCAAATAAACACCTACATGTCTATACGAGTCTCCGAGACTCATGGTTCATTGGGATAAACCATCAGACCAAGTCACGATATACGACATATACTGGTCTCAGCGGATTTTACTAACCGACCTGTGTTAGTAAATCTTGACCATGAACTTTATTTAAGGATATACAACTTATAGTGACGCTTCCCAATGTCAATTAAAAACTACGTTGTAACTGCGCACTACGTTGTAAATCATATGGTCTTTATCTAATATACACGTATCACTAAATCAGATTTAGTTTCAATCTAATCATAATTAAATATCTAATCGCAATTAGATCGAATATTTGTATAAAAGACAAGAGGTGCCACCATTAAATAAGTAATATTATGGAAAAAAAAAAGAATTGTTCGTATTTATGAATCGGACATAAATACGATCCGGATTGGCACTATGAGCACCAACCCTAACATATTTCCCATTCGAAATAGTTCTCGGCTCCTTTTAGCTTATTGGAATCCAAAATTTTCATCAATGGATTAGCGGCAGCCATCTACAAGACAATATTTTTAAAATATTAGCAGAACATTTTTCATTTCTAAAGTGATAACACTAGTTGATTATGGAATTTTAAATCTATTAGTATCATCCCACTACTTTACGTAATTTCGTAATCTCCCATAACAGAAAAATAGAAATTTGACTATCAAAATTTCATATCGGGAAGTGGATCCCATGATATTTACTCTAGCCTCACACTAATAACGATATCGGCCTTTGTAAACTCATTAGGTAGACCTCCAAGGTCAATCACTTCATGTGACTCCTAGTTTGGTCCTGAACCATTTCTTATCCTTACACTAATGACGATATTGGATTAAGATGTGTTCTAAGTGTATACTTGTCAATGTGCACTAATAAGCTTAGTATGTACACCCACATACTAATGACTATATTGGGTGACTACGTTAACTCATCATGTTACATCTAATGTTTTACCAGAGCGACCTAAGTTCCGAGCACTTATACCCTCACACTAATGACAATATTGGATATAAGTAGTAAGAACCCATTTATCTCTGTATTGACAAGACGGACCATCCAATAATGCTCCAACATTACTAATATTATTACTTAAATAAAGTAATCATCTAATCACAGGAGATTTATGACAATCAAGTCATTAACTTAATTAGGTCAAAGTTTTAATTTAAAACATGCAATACATATCCAATATGTCTTATGCATAATTAAATGAAAATTATTATGACATAGATTCAAAAATATGTGTTGTGGTAAAGCCTTTGCTCTGATACCATTCTTTTATGACAGTTGTGGAACCCCTAGGGTCGGATCGGTACCCCACGCAGCGGAAATGGATCTAACCCATGGATATAAAGTATGGGTGTAATTTTACATAATTTAATGAAATACTATATTCTATTACGAGTGTATAAGAAAAATCTGGGACTGAATCGAAGTCTGGAAGCTCCAGAACGAAGCAAAACAAATTTAGCGCGCGTCAAGGGCCTGACGCGCGTGAAGATCACGCGCTACAGGTCTGAAACTTTTTTTTTTGTTTCCTTTTCATTTCCTTCAGCTCACATTCCAGTGAGCTGAAGGAATTATGATCTTTTACCCCAATTCTTTTCGGTCTTCCCTAAACACTTCAAAAACACCCAAAATTAATTTTTAATTTCAAAACTAACATCAACACATGTTATATAAAAAATCAAGTTTTTTAAAATATCAAATGTTTTTACAAAAACATAAATTTATTCTAAATACGCATTTACGTAAAATTTGAATCTAATACACAAACCAAATTAGAATCTCAATAAGAAATATCTCGTGAACAATTCTAGGTCACCAAAAGTGGTTGTGATTCTAGAATGGTAGCTATAGCTCTAAGCTTTAATCTAGAGTTCCAAACTCTAAATTATGTTTATGTCTAATATAAATATTTTGACCAAATTACAAGCATATTGTGTTTATATTTCCAAAGCATCCTAACACAATTTATTAGCCTTATTTCAATATTAAGCTATGTGATCATGCATCTAATACATAAAAGAACATAACTTAGGAGAAGATCAAACATTACCTAGTAAGCTTGATGCAAGATCCAATCTAATTCTCCTTTGTTGAAATTATTGGAGAACCTCCAAGGTGTGCAAGCTTGACTTCAAGATCCAACCATGAATTCCAATTCTAGCAAGCTTCACTTCAAGATCTAATCTTGATTTATCCTAGATGAAATGTTGTTGAGACCTCAAAGCTTCTTAAACACTTCTCTAACTTAGGCTAATTTCTCTAAGAATTTGCTTGTACTTATACTTGTAATTAAAACCTTCATAAAGCTTGCTATTTATAGCAAAACTTAGGCAATTTTTAATTAATAAAAGTTGTAATCAACTTTTAAGTGGGCTTAATCTAATTTGTCAAATATGTATAATTAGGTGTGACCAATCTCCATTGTCTCCCACTTTAATTTAATCCAATTAAATCAAGCCAATGATTAGGAAATGGATTAGTTAAATGTTTTCCACTTTGATTTTATCAAATTAAATCAAGCCAAAACCACCTATTATTACATACTTAAAATTACCATAATATCCTCAAATGGTAGAGATAATTATGATTTTACAATTAAGCCCTTGTGTAATTATTGAATTAATCCAATTAGGTCAAAGTAAATAATCAATGTTATCCAATAACACTTTATTATCTTAGTTGATAATTATAATATCAAATATTACCTTTTATAAAAAATAATCGGGTACCCAAGTGCTCAACGAGTACACTTCATATTGGGACTCTCTAAGTTTAGACACGTTCGTCATATAAGCCTAGCTAATATGTACGCAATTCGGCCACCTCCAAATTCACGAAGAACACGAACGACCTTTCTGAACTATACAAGTCGAGGTCATCACATATGTTTAACAATCCTTCCGTCGTAGGCTGTCCGAGTTGTGCTTAGGAAACATAGAATACATCGTCAAATTTCCAAGGCCCACATCTCATGTCGACATGTCCATAATTTTTTACAACTGATGTGATCCACCCTAGGTGATCGACTTTGGCTAAAGTCTTTAAGAATCGTGACTTTACTCACATGGATACCTAAACCTCTTATGGTACACATACGGGCCGATGGATCCTATCTTGGTTCGTATTTGATTACTGAGTGCATCGGTCCACACCCAACGAACATCTAGAGGCCAGACCATGAACGGTTTTTGACATACATGGCATCAAAATGTGGAGGATCTCACACAAAATCAATGTTATCCTATAGTCAAAGGATTACATATGCTACTCGACTCGAGGAGATTTCTATTGACGGTGGTGTGTACTTCCAACTATTAGGAATCACCTATGAGTCATTCAGTATTCGCTTCTCACATGTCTATACGAGTTTCCAAAACTCATGGTACATCGGGTTAAGCCATTGGAACTCCAATTCCAATATACGATATGTGCTAGTCTTCTAGGTTATAGGAATTCGACCGTATTCCAAAACAAACGACTAGAAATATTTACTTTAAGAATAGTTTACACCTAGTGTCAAGTATTCTAAGGTTGATGTCATTCTTAGCATATCTATACATCAATCTAATATGCATAATGACAATACCATTAATAAGGTATGAAATGAAAAATGTAGTTATTTTATTAATAAAGAATAAAATATATAATTCGGATTGGCACTCTAAGCACCAACTTCATCAGTAATATGATTATTAAATATCTTTCATTTCATGGTTAAAGAAAAAAAATATAAAATAATGTCTAATTTGAATGCGGATCGGCGGTTTAGGCGAGTCGGGTCAAAGTTTGCGGTTTGGATCGTGGTTTGAGTCAAAACCACACACCGATCCAAAATTTACGGTTCGGTTCAAGTTGACCCGAAATCATTTTCAATATTTTTTTCAAACCGCGCGGTTCGGTTCGGGTCGGATTGTGGTTTGAACCGAAACCGTGAACACCCCTAATAGATATAAGCTAATCATTATTACAAATAAAGAACTCGTAAAAGATAAATTAGAGAGAAAAGGGAAGAGAGAACTCTCGTTTGCAGTCTTCGCTTTCAAACTCTAGCTCCAGTTGAAGCACTTGTCATTGCCTTGCACTAGGCGTTCTTCTATGCTGTGGGACTCCAAAATTATATTATGATGCATATTCTAGGTTTTGGATGAACTTATGTTTATATAGGAGGTCTTGGGGTGGTTCATTGTTAAAAATCATATTCGAGGCGGCTTGGCGGCGAATCCACCGTGTTGCGATGTGCTGATCGCGTCGCGAGTTGCTTGGCTTCCTTATGCGCACGTCGCGACGCTCCATCATGGGTGTTGCAACACGCCAATTTGAATAACAACAACATGATAATTTGCTTATGTCTAATTTTTGTTCTTGTGCACGTCTCGACGAGCTTCGCGTGTCGGGACGCGCAATCTGACTCCGAAATTACTCCAATTTTGTTCCGTATTTTTCCATTTTCTTTCCCAATTAAATCCTTTGAGTTGTGATATTATTTTGACCTGTAAAAACACACCTAAAACATATCAATTCGCTCATAAAGTTCGAAATCACCCACAAAATATTAGGATACGGTAAATATTTGAATTTTTTTCGCTCAATAGACCCCCAAACTTAACATTTTACTAGTCCTCAAGTAAAATAAAATAAAATAAATTAACAAACTAAAAATAAATTAACTCAATCCACTTTCGTATGGATCACTATTATATTTACGTATGCAACAAGTCTTTAAACCCCTAGGTAGTCCTAATGGACGAGTTATAGTCTCATGAGGGCTTATAACGACAACACCCACAAACGTCATTAAACAGGCACATGCAATCACACAAAAAGAAAGAAATAAAAAAAACTATCCTAGTAGTTGTGCATAATATTGTCCTCAAAGAATACTCAGTAATGAAACCAAAGAACTTTTAAAATACCCAACACAACTCAAATCCAAATTCTTGAATAAATCATCTATGTTAGACTCACAGTGTGTGTATGTGTAAAGATCTGGTCACAGCCCGAATCCTAAGAAAGCCTACTCGGTGATTTTATCTCAAAAATTAGAATCTAATGGGTCAAACCAACCTATATATCTCAAAAGATGCTATGTATTTGCCTATTTAGCTCGATATGAAATGAATTTTTATTTTTTTAATCTTTTAACTCACTTGTCCTTTAAGGTAGTATTTGTTCTCATGATAGTCCTAACACTCACCCATGGATAGCTTCACGCGTATCAGTTATAGGTGATGTATTTCTTTTTTTAAAGTATTTTTCTTCTCTTTTCATTTTTTTTCAAAAGATTTTTCTTTCGTCTGCTCTAGCCATACCATATATCATAAATAATCGCAAACAGAGACATATATCTAAGAAAACGATCATCATCCTCAAATAATCACTTTGTGAACTACCTAGATTCTTACTGTTAAAACCTAATTTTAAGTGTTTACGAGTCTAACTTATATCACATACTCAAGGCATCAGATAAAAATAAATTGGGCACTTATCGTTTTTAAAATTTCATCATGAAGCAAACAAACTCATCATTAGAATCATGCTTCACTACCTATGACTAAATGTTTTTCAATTTTCTTAATAAATAAATTTTAAAATTTTAAATAAATAGCATGACTAACACTAACATGCACACACCCCTAAACTTAAAACTTGCATTGTCCAAAATATAAGATAAACGTAAAAAAAATAAAGAGTGAGGAATAACGCTACTGTGCATGGAGTTGATCATGCTTCTGCTGGTCAGAATTTGACTGTGCGGGTTGTGCTAGTACCTGTATAAATACACATGCAAACTATCACGCAAATAACACACAAAAATAAAACAAAACGAAAGTAAAGTAAAGAAAATAAAAAAATAAATATGCGGGTTGCCTCCCCGCTAGCGCTAAGTTTAACGTCTTCAACCAGATGTTCTCTGAAGATCTTCTTTCAATGAGACTTCAATGTGGCTTTGGATGTCCTAGATAGGATAGTGTCATGTGCGTTACTCTTCAATCTCCTCTTCCAACAATGAGATTGAAAATAAAGATATTCTCTAGTCAATGCCCATGTCACCTTTTTTCAAATATTTATCCTTAAGAAGTCTTGAATGGAATAATAGATCATCATGAAGTCTTGTATGATGCTTGACTTGGAATGGTAGTGTTATTCTGTCAAACTTATGGGCAATATCAATAATGTTAACTTCCCCAATTTGTGAGGTGTCCTCTTGTGTCAATAGGTTTTCAATAAGCTCACACAACTACTCTTACATAACTCTTTGTTCCACGATTTCCTCATAGATACACCTTCGAATTTCTTCGTTTAGCTCTTCATCAAACATTTGCACAACGTATGCTCCAAGATGTTGACATGACACCTCAGTCTCTATATACGGCTTGACCTTTGTCCCCATTAGGTATCCTTATGAGTTTATTGATTCCATAAGACTTCTTCAGTGTAACGGGACAGTGTCCATTGAGGTCTGTAGCGTTGGTTATTGGCTAGTTGTCTTATTTGGTATTCCAGTCTTTTCAAGGACCTTGTTTGACTCTGAAAGGGTTCATCATATTTAGCTTCATGTTTCTTGAACATGTCAACAATTATTTCCTCCACAGATGGTTCTGGTTTTTTAGGATATTCTTAGGCTTGTGGTAGATAAAAGAATTATAATGGTTTAGTGGGATATGCATGACCTTTATTATTATGCCATGTAAAATTCTGATGGTTTTCTACCATCACATATCTCACATCTCATCATTGTGCTCTGAAAGGCTTGAGCATATATCACGTTGCTTCTCTCTGACATCTATTGATAGTTGTTGGCCTAGACAACAAGCCTCAAAAAATCGGATTGTGTCTCACCGACATGTGGTGTAGCATCACCTCTTATAACTCTTAATGCCTTCATCACCCAATGGTACTCTATTATTTCGACCACCTGAAATAAAGAAAAATGAAAAAGAAAAAGGATGGATGTTTAGCTAAGCAAGTAGATTATTATCCAAATATTAATAAAGAAAAATAAAATAAGTCACCAGCAACGATGCCAAAAATTTGATCGCGATTTTATAAATTTAGGACGTAAGCGCACGTATCGCTCAAGTAATACATTGACAAAAGTTAGATATCAAACCCACAAGGATTTAATATTTATCTTATTAATATCAAGATTAACCTACTTAACTTAAATTAAACTATTGAGAAAAAGAATTGATTTAATGATTTAATTGAAAAGTAAAGAACAAGCAAATAACACACGTTGAGAAAACCTTATAGATAGAAAAATCTAGGATTGCAACTTCACTTTAGCATGCACATAATAATTTGAGACAATTTTCATCCAATTGGATTATTATTACTAATTATTAACCTAGAACACTAAATTATTCACAAGTTTCTTTCGATGTTCATAAAAATATATTCAGAATAAATTAATTAACTATATGTGTATGTTAATTAAATTAAACTGAATCCATCCAGGTCAAGTTTTAATAATGGCTATGTATGCCTTACAGGTATATTTCTATCATGAAATGAAATCTATTCAGCATAACTATATCATGCGCTATTATTCTCACGGCTAACCCAAATCCTCTCTGTCGAGTTCCTAAGGATTTATCAAGACTATTATATTATTAGCTAGACAATAAAACATGCATTTAAACACAGAAAATAATAAATAATCATATAACAAACCCAAAAGAATAAAAAGATGTAAATAAATTAAATATTGTGCTTAAAATCTATTACAACCCTAGATTAATGATTTAGCTACTCATAATATTCAATAGATATAAGCTAATCATTATGACAAAGCAAGAACTCGTAAAAGATAAACTAGAGAGAAAAATGGAAGAGATAATTCTCGTTTGCAGTCTTCGCTTTAAAACTCTAACTCAGTTGAAGCACTTGTCATTGCCTTACTATAGGCGTTCTTCTATACCGTGGGACTCCAAAATTGTATTATGAGGCATCTTCCAGGTTTTGGGATGAATATGCTTATATAAGAGGATTCAAAGTGTTTCCTTATTAATAATCGGATTCAAGGCGGTTAACCGATCAACACCCCACCCCTCAATTTGAAGTCTTTTTGTTATTTTATTTATTTCCCTTTTTGTCATACTCAATTGGTAACGACTTTAGAATTCGATTATATTAGTAAGAGAACATCAATTCAGATGAAACATCTTAATCTCCTTAAATGAATATTTAATCTTAAAATATGTTCATTGTTGATTTCTTTATGCATGTGCTTTTCCATTATTTCTTCAAAATATATAGATAATTTTAACCATTCCCTCTCACAAGTATTAATATCATTTTTTTGGTGGCTTACTGGATTTTGCAATTTGCTTGTTTTGCATCTGCATCAATATTGATGGCATTACTGGATTTAGAGAAATGGACTCGCAATCAATTGTCAGCTTCATGAAATTTAGTGATGTTTCGGTAACTACATTACTTCTTTCCCATAATTAGTTTCATCTCTTGCATTTATGATCGATTATGCTTGTTCTACTTTAGTGTGTTAGTCGGGTACTGTTGGAGAGGTGTGTTACTATTACTTAAACATGCATAATTCATAAAAGAATAATAATCAACAACAATTATCATGCATGCACTATATAGATCAAAAGTCTTAGACAAACCTGAAATTAATTTATGGATGAAGAAGAAAAGAATACCAAGTGGAGTAATTCTCTGTCCTTAAGAACTTATTAGCCCTGTCTCGGTGCTCTACGGATTTTTTATGATAAATGTTCTCCCATGATAACTTGGTTGCTTCTTGTTGAAAGGTCACTCATTTCTCCAAGAACTTGAACTTGAAAAAATGGTAGAAACTCTCTCTAATTTTTGGACTCTCTAATATGTCTATAATTTCCCATACAATTGAATAAATAAAATGAGAAACATATGTCTTTATTTATAGACATTGAGGGTTGCATTCTAAAGGTACCTTTATGTCAATGTATACACCATTTTAAGGATCATGTCATTTTTCTAAAAAAAAAAGATCATGTCTATTCATTCATTCATATATATATATATATGCATGCACATTTTCATATTTATGAAATTTACTACAATCCCCCACAATTTTCTAAATATCAATGCAGACACTTGAGAGAGTTTTCGCGAAATATAGCTACATCGAAATAGGTAGATTTCCCCTTGAACATTTCCTAGTGAATGACAATCAGATTTACTTGGTGAACCAGTGACCCATAGTCTTGAACTGTTCCGCCGTTGGTGTAAACCAAGACAATTGCCAACACACAGTTTCACTTCAACCATTTCTCATTCTACGTTTGTGTTCATTTCGGCCATGAACATTGGTCGTGGATTTATCAAGTACATTAGAGAATTCAACCTTTGAAAACTCCCATGGAAGCAGCCTCACTTCTTTCTTAAAATATATGATCTACTATAAAGAGGTAATATGCTCTTACCCCCATTAGGACTCTTCTCCTAATATAATGATCATTAAAAGCCTTAGTTTATCCTAACATTGACAGACAATACTTTGCGTCATTACAGGAATGAGAAAGATTATGAAACTCTACAGTGCTTGTTTTGAATTACACAAAGTTTCAATTGTCCATTTTGAGCCTATATCTTGGGATTTCCAGTCAGCTAGGTTGGGTTTCCATATTGATAATTCTTTAACTTATAGGCTTCAAGCTCATTCCCCTCGATGACTTCTCAACTTGCTCTCTAGGTAAACCTTTAGTAAGTGGATCTGCTAGGTTTTCCTTTGATTTGACATAATCTATTGAAATTATGCCACTTGAGAGCATTTGTCGTATGGTATTATGTATGCGATGTATGTGTCGAGACTTACCATTATACATTGTATTTTGGGCTCTCCCAATAGCCGATTGACTATCACAATATATGATTATCGCTGGCACTGGTTTGGACCAATTTGGAATATCCTCTAGGAAATTTCGAAGCCATTCCGCTTCTTCCGCTGTTTTATCTAATGCTATGAACTCTAATTCCATAGTAGACCGGGCAATACATGTTTGCCTCGAGGATTTCCATGACACGGTTGCACCACCAAGTATGAAAACAAATCTACTTGTAGATTTTAATCCACTGTATCAGATATCCAGTTAACATCGTTGTATCCCTCTAGAACAAGATGATATCTCGTATAATGCAGACCATATTTTGAAATTTCTCTCAGATACCTCAAAACTCTTACTATGGCTTTCCAGTGGTTATGTCCTGGATTGCTCGTATATCTGCTAAGCCTTTTTACAGCTTGAGCGATATGAGGTCGTGTGTAATTTGTGAGATATATCAGACTTTCGATGATTCTCAAATACTCTAATTGAGATACGATTGAGCCAGTATTCTTTGATAAATGAAAAGTTAGGTCTACAAGAGTTCTAGCCACATTTAAATCTCTTTTATTATATTTCTCAAGTATCTTCTCAACATAATGAGTCTGAGATAATATATACCTCTCTGATGTTCTGGAAATCTTAATTCCTAAGATCACATCAGCTACTCCTAAATCTTTCATATCAAATTTGATGGTCAATACTTTCTTGGTAGACGGAATCATCATGATTACTACCAATTATCAGCATATCGTCTAAGTAGAGACACACAGTGACATAACCTTTTTGAGTTGATTTGGTGTATACAAACTAATCACACTCGTTGATTTTGAACCCACTTGACAACGTCTCTTTGTCAATTTTTCCATGTCATTGCTTAGGTGCTTGTTTTAATCCATATAAGGATTTTACAAGTTTGCACAACTTTTGTTCTTGTCCAGGAATATTGAAACCTTCTGGTTGTTCCATGTAAATTTCTTCATCTAGTCCATCATTTAAAAATGTCGTCTTTACATCCATTTGATGTATTTCAAGACCAAATATAGCCACTATGGCTATAAGCATTCTTATTGACGCGATTCGAGTCACTGGTGAATAAGTATCAAAGTAGCCAATGTCTTCTTTTTGTCTATAACCTTTTATGACAAGTCTAGCCTTGTACTTATCTATTGATCCATTCAGTTTCATCTTCCATTTGAAAATCCATTTGTAGCCAAGTGGCTTACAACATGGAGGAAGATCAACCAACTCTCAAGTGTGGTTTTATAGGATGCAATCAATCCCACTATTGATAGTCTCTTTCCACAAATGTGCCTCCGACGAATACATTGCTTCTTTATAGCTTTGAGGCTCATTTTGTAACAAGTATGTCAGAAAATCAGGTCCAAATGACTTAGATGTTATAGCTCTTTTGCTATGTCTAGGTTCATTTTCCTCAATATTTTTTCATGTTGACCTAATTCTTGGTCAACTTGATCACTGCCTTTAACAGACTTTTGAGAGACAATGTTCTTTGTCTTTCCTTACAAGGAAATGTCTCTTCAAAGAATGTCGCATTCCTTGACTCAATTATCATATTTGGATTGATGTCAGGAATTTCAGACTTATATATCAAGAATCGATACACACTACTGTTGTGAGCATATCCAATGAATATGCAATCAACAGTCTTGGGTCATATTCTTACCTTATTAGGTTTAAGAACCATCACTTTGGCTAGACACCCCCACACTTTCAGATATTTATAGGAATGTATGTGACCTTTCTATAATTCATATGGTGTCTTGTCCAATCTTCTGTGAGGTAGCTTATTCAAAATGTAGTTGGTGGAAAGTAAGGCTTCCCCCACAAGTTCTGGGGCAAACCAGAGCTTGTCAACATGACATTCATCATTTCCTTCAACGTTCGGTTTTTGCGTTCATCAATCCCATTTTTTTAGGCGAATAAGGAGTAGTGATTTCGTGAATAATTTCATGATTGAAACAATATTCACCAAATGGTGACACATATTCACCTCCTCTATTACTCCTGATTCTTTTGATTTTCTTGCCAAGTTGATTTTCGACTTCGTTCTTATAGTGTATAAAGCTCTTAATAGCTTCATATTTGTTCCTCAGCAAATACACATAACATAATCTTTTGCTATCATCGGTAAAAATGACAAAGTATTTTTTACCGTCTCTTATTTACACAATATTCATATCACACACATCGGAGTGTACAAGTTCCAAGGGTTCAGAATTTCATTCTATGAAATGAAATGATGCTCTATGCATTTTTGCTTCAACACATGCCTCACATTTATGTTGGTTATCAATTGTAAATTTAGGTATAAGGTCCATATTGATTAATTTACGCATTGTATCATAATTAACGTGTCCAAACCTCTCATGTCATATATTTTGTGACTTAATAATATAAGCGGAAGATGTAGCTTTATTATTAGCACTGTGTCGATTGACAGTGATTACATTGAACTTGAAAAAGGCCCTCAGTGAGGTATCATTTTCTTACATAGACATCGTTCTTGGTCAGTACAAACTTATCAGAAACAAATACAAGCTTGAAACCATTTTTGCTAAGGAGTGAACCTGAAACCAAGTTTTTCCGAATATCAGGAACATGCAAAATATTCTTCAATGTAAGCTCTTTCTCGGATGTCATCTTCAGAACCATTGTGCCTTGTCCAACCACTCTAGAAGTAGAAGAGTTTCCCATTGTCAGATGATTGCCACCATCAACCTTCTGATACGAGGAAAATATCTTACTATCAGTACAGATATGAGGAGTAGCACCAATGTCTACCCAATATTTTCTCAGATTCCCAACCAAGTTGGCTTCTGTTACAACTGCTGAGAGGTTCATCTCTGATATCTCATCAGTTAGCTGCTCACCTCAGTGACATGGGCCTCATTTTTCTTTTTCTTGCCTTTGTCCTGAAACTTATTATTTCTACAGTCATTTGTCATGTGACCATTTTTTCCACAGATGTAGCACTTCCTCTTGAACTTTTTATTTGCTTGGGAAGAATTAGCTCCAATGTTCTTTCTCTTTTTACTACCTTTTCCACCCTCGATGATGTTGGTCTTATACTCCATAGTCTTGTAGCTAGCCTTCTCGGACTTCCTTTTTTCCTCTTTGATCCTCAATCGAACTCCAATATCTTCAAGACTCATCTGCTTCTTTTTGTGTTTCAGATAGCTCCTGAAGTCATTCCATGATTGAGTTAAATTTTCAATGATTGTAGCAACTTGAAACGTCTCGTAAAGTTTTCATCTAATATTTCATGAATGATCAATTATAGTTCACCCAACTGAGACATTACTGTTCTTGAATCTATCATTTTGTAGTCCATGAACCTACCCACGATAATTTATTTTGTCTAGCGTCCTCTGTTTTGTATTTCTTCTCGAGAGATTCCAGAGAATCTTCGTAGAAGTCATGTCTTGATAAACATTATACAGGGTATTGTCATGCCCTCCCAAAAGATAGTTCTTGCACAAGAAGTCGCCTGACGACCATGTCTCATCTCGCAGTTGCTTGGCTGTTTCCATTTCTCCCTCCATAGGACCCGGATGATCTTTGAGATATTTAGCCAACTACAGTGTTGTCAGGTAGAACAACATTTTGTCCTGCCACTGTTTGAAATTTGCTCCACCAAACTTATATGGTTTCTCTCCATGAGCGACCGGTACTGTGATATTTCCACTCGCCATGTGTAACTGAAAAAAAAATAATTACCAATAAATTTACAAAAGACAAATCATACTAAGATCAACTATATGATCTCGTTTAAGTGCTACTCTAAGAAAACGCATGTTATTATTTTGGGTAGTAATAAAAAATTACACTAAATAATACAAGTTCTCAAATTTGTGACTAAAATTTCTTATGATATGTGAATAAAGGAAAATTTCCAGAGGACGAGGGGGGTCCGTTGTAACCACTTAAGTCTCTTATCGCCTTGGTGACAGAATTTCTTTAATCATTTTTTCAATAGAAAATCTTAAACATTCATTCTTAGTGTTGCACTTTTAATCCTCAAGTTTAAGTCTAACAATTGTATAAGGTATAATACAATCAAGTTTGTAAATTATTTATATATTTTTTTTTTCAAATTAGTAATTAATAATATAAGACATGCATTCACACGTATTAAATTTAATGTATGTGAAAATTGGATTATTATACAATTAACTTGTATCTATATTATAAAGTTTCATTGTTTCTTCAATAAAAAAAATAAAATAAAAAATAAAAAATTAATAATAATAATAAAATAAAATAAAAGTTACAGCATATGGCGTGAAACATATCTCAAAAAAAAGTAAATAACTTCCCTTTTGTTCAACAGTCACATATATATTATTTAATTAGAAATGGAAAGCTTTTATTATTATTTTTTTTTCCAACGTGTCTATTTTCTATCTTTTTTTTAACATTCTTAAAGTGGAGAATATATTAGAATTATTTGTGCTTGTGCGTGAAAATGACTTATTCAAAAGCATGATTAGAATCGTCAGTCAATTTTTTTTTTCTTTTATAAAAAAAAAAAATTGGAACAGGTAAAAAAAATTAATTTTCTAGAAGTTATATATATATATATCCAAAGATCATAATTTTTTTTCCCACACTGTTTAATTTCACAGTGCAATACATGCAAATTTCATTACACAAAATAACAAAATAAAACTACATCAACAAACCAAGTATTCAAGTAGATATGTATGCATGAATATTTATAAAAATCAGATTTTACAACACAAATATAATAAGTTCTTAAGATTGTTGGAGGGGTATGTTGTTATTACTTAAACATGCATAATTCATAAAAGAATAATAATCAACAACAATTATCATGCATGCACTATATAGATCAAAAGTGTTAGACAAACCTGAAATTAATTTGTGGATGAAGAAGAAAAGAATACCGAGT
>SKCR01047243.1:0-31288 GCA_019454045.1 Zanthoxylum bungeanum
AGGAACTGGGGGACGCATGCTGTTCCGGGCTCGCGGCCCGGTCGGAGTACGGAGTAGCCCGCAGGGGATTAAACCGGAGAATAATGGAGTCGCCACCCGGTGTGAACCGGGAAAATGAGATTTAAGGCCGCACTCACTCCTCGCAAGGGAAGACCTCAAACCGTTGGGTTCGGAATGGTCCCTTACTTATGTCACTTGTAATGAAAGGATTTGTGTAATAATTTAATCAAGCTTAAGTAACACTTATTTCCAAGAGTATCATGCTTCTAAATCCACATGCATAAAATAAAACTTACACCTAAATTCACATATATCTCACATATAAGATTGCATGCTTGAAAATACCTCAAAGTAACAACGAACATACAACTTCATTTAGCATATCATGTTCACGAAAAAAACACAAGCATACATACTAACCATACAAGCATACATGTGAGCACTTTTCCAAGTGATACGTGGAATTGTATCCCAAGTACAGACCGCACTACCGTCCATTCGGAATCAGCTACAGAATTTATGTCTGGGTTTCCATCCGATATACCACAAGAAATAATACTCCAAAGTCATCATGACATAGGTATATGAATCGTAATGTGTTAAATCAAGACTAAGGCAAATGACGCAACCAATGGAATAAACATGCTTTTCATTACGATGTGCACAAAGATAAGAATGACTATATTGGGTTTCATAAAAAATCACCTAAGAAACAATTATACATGGCATGTGATGAATATGTCTCAGTTCAGTGTGTTCGCGTTCGTGTAGCGTTCGTAAACGCGTTCGAACGGTAAACAGAAGGTTCGCGTTCGAACGGAACCAGACCTGATGCATGATAAGACTAAAAAATTGCGTGTGCGTTCACGTAGCGTTCGAGAACGCGTTCGAACGGTAAACAGAAGGTTCGCGTTCGTGTAGCGTTTGAGAACGCGTTCGAACGGAACCAGACCTTGTGCATGATGAGACTGAGGAAGTGCGTGTGCGTTCACGTAGCGTTTGAAAACACGTTCGAACGGTAAACAGAAGGTTCGCGTTCGTGTAGCGTTCGAGAACGCGTTCGAACGGAGCCAGACCTGATGCATGTAACACAAAGAATAAAGACAAGAATGTCAAGCTCAGCATGTCCGATTGAACGTATCTTGCATTCAACCGAACACACATCAATCGGCGTAGAAAAGCATCGTGGTAGAGGGCTTTAACCCCTCCCCATAGGGGATCTTTCATTCTACTTACTAAGCTCATGCGCTCGATTGAATCATGCATACATAGAATTGAAAGCAATAATATCAAACTAGTATGCCATTTTGGAACGCCATAGGGGATCTTTCATTCCCGAACCGTGCTCCATTTTTAGAGCGCCATTTTCGGCATCCTTTGTGTGTGTGCTCCATTTTGGAGCGCCATTTCCGGTATTTGCTGTGTGTGTTCTATTTTGGAACGCCATTTTCGGCCTTTGCTTTGTGTGCTCCATTTTGGAGCGCCATTTTCGGCATCTGCTGTGTGTGTTCAATTTTGGAACGCCATTTTCGGCCTTTGCTTTGTGTGCTCCATTTTGGAACGCCATTTTCGGCATCTGCAGTGTGTGTTCCATTTTGGAACGCCATTTTCGGCCTTTGCTTTGTGTGCTCCATTTTGGAACGCCATTTTCGGCATCTGTTGTGAGTGCTCCATTTTTGGAGTGCCATTTTCGGCGTCTGCTATGTGTGCTCCATTTTGGAACGTTTATTTGATGAGATGGTCTTTGTCGCTACAAACCTGCGAACACAAAACAAACATTGCATGTATGTGATATGTATGCATGTATGCATGTATATGTATCATATTCCGATGGGTTAGGCCTTCCTTGGTCCATTTCCGAACCGCGCTCCATTTTCAGAGTGCCATTTTGAGCGAGATGAGATGATGGTCCATTTCGAACCATGCTTCATTTTCGGAGTGCCATTTTTCGGCGAGATCTGATAATGGTCCATTTCCGAATCGTGCTCCATTTTCGGAGTGCCATTCCCGGCTTGTTCATTCCTGAACTGTGTTTCCATTCTTGGAGTTCCATTCCCGGCTAAACTGATACTGATGCTGATGTGGGCCTCTCCCCAAATTGATACTGACATGGGCCTCGCCCCTGGGACTCATCCCCAAGACCGAAACTGATATGGGCCCTACCCCCAACTGATACTGATATGGGCCTCGCCCCTAGACTGAAACTGATACGGGCCTCACCCCCAACTGATACTGATATGGTCCTCGCCCCTAGACTGATACTGATATAGGCCTCGCCCTAAACTGACGTTGATGTGGGCCTCGGCCCTGGGACTCATCCTCAAACTGTAACTGATGTGGGCCTCGGCCCTGGGACTCATCCCCAAACTGATGCTGATGATGTGGGCCTCGCCCCCAAGCTGATACTGATTCATTTATGAAACTGATTGTACTGTTGTTGCTTCCGAAGATTCCCCGTGTTCTAAACATCACTGAATTTCATAGTACCAAGGTTGAATGCTTTTCTCAAATATACTCATGTTGCTGGTTGAAATGAAGAGATTCAGGCAAGTAAGCAAAACGAACGTCTTTATTATTATTAAGAAGAGGTTCGAACGAAGAGACAACACCAATGTCTTTATTTAAAAAAGCAGGATCAAATAAACTAGGAGGAATAACTTCATCATTCACAGCATTACCTTCTTCGTTGGCCTATGGTTCTCCACCGTTGTCATCCCCTATTCCTATGAATGAAACTGAGTGGTTGAGAGTTTGGAGGACAAAGGTTTCGGGTAGGCCAGAGTTGATCATATAGTTGGGTAGGGGATTTCTGTGTGCGTTGGTTGTTCTCTTTCTGGGTCAGGTATTTTGTGGGAGTCAATGAGGTTTTGGCCATAAAACTTTCTGTTTTCAGCCTCTTCTTCCTCAATATCCATGACAGTTTCCCTCAACTGTCGAAAATCAGAAATCATCGAAGTCATCCTCCTTAGTTTACTATAAATAGAGGGCTTGGTGCCCTTGATGATCATTTTAATATGGTCCTTCTCAGAGGGCCGAGTCTGCATTTTCAGAAGCTGGCTTCTTCAGCGGTCTACATACTCCTTGAAGCTTTCTTATGGCTTCTGCTTAGTGTTCTCCAAATCACGAAGTGACAAATCAATCTCTAAGTCTGTAACATACTGTTTCAGAAAAGCATCAGCTAGTTCCTTCCAATCTTCCTTAACCTTCTTCTTAAGGCTATGATACCAAACCACAGGTGCCCCCTCGAGTGACATCCCAAACATCTATTGGACTTGGCGCTGTGATAGGCCCATTGAACTCATGACTGAGACATATTGTTGCAGATGGACCCTCGGGTCTCCATTCCCATTAAACTTGGCCATGTCGGGCATTTTAAACTGAGCTGGCAGCTGTTCTCGGAAGGTCATTGCCTCATAGTCTAACAACTCTTTATGTTTACCCTCATCTTGCGGGTAATTGACTCAACCTGATCCCGAAGCATCTGAAATTCTGCCTGAGACCCAATCATTTTACCTGTTGCATACTCTGCCATGTCATCATCAAAAGTGGGGATATCATCCCCCGACTCATTCGGAGGCTCCTCGCGCCTCACATTCTCAGAATTTCCCCCAGCACGGGGCACAACCATATTTGTCATGGCAGTAGTCAAGGCTTGCAACTGTTCAGTGACCTTGGCGAGACCGTTTTCCAACTGATCCATACGGGATACCTCAATATCTGATTCACTCATGTCTGTTCCCAGTATTCTGGTGAGTCTTTCCTTTTCCCTAACCCAACGGGAATCTATGATGGCTTTTAGAACACGAGGGTTAACATGATGTATGTATGCATGGGGTGCGTGAGATGCATGTAACATATATAACATACTAAATCAACTAAAATTTTCAAACAAATCGGCCCGTTATCATTTTAGAAGTTTTTGGGCTAACTGTCATAGGAGTGAACTCGTCCCAGTTTAAATGGCCCAACGAGTTCACGTCTCATGGCAAAGAGCCCAACTAAATCCAAATGGTAATGTTCCGAACACAAGCACAAAGTGGCCCATCAACACTTAGAAACCTTTGGCCCGATCGTCATAAAAACGTTCTTGTCCCAGTTTAAATGGCCCAACAAGCCCCTATCCCATGACAAATGGTCCAAATGGATCCAAACGGCGATGTTCCCAAACACAAGCATAAAAGATAATGCAAATATAAAGTAATAATTTCTACGGAATGGCCCATCAACATTTCAGAAGCTTTGGGCCCAATGGTCATAAGGTACGAACTCGCCCCAGTTTAAATGGCCCAGCAAGTTCGCATTTATGATAATAGTCCAACTGCATCCAAATGAGGATGGTCCACAAGCACATACTCAAGGAAATAATTGTTACTTTAACCATACAACCCCGGTCTATGGGTGGGTTCGCAGGAGTGTAGACAAAGGCTCTCATCGGCGAAGGATGGCCCATAACTAGGTCTCCCCAATCAAGGGTTCGAGCAACCAAGTGAGCGCACCTTTTTTTATACACTAAGGTACGTGCCAATGAGCTATGGTGTGTGACTGACTGTCAAATGGATTTCCCATTGTAGATTCCCCAGAGGGAAGGTGGAGCGAGGCTCACTTAAATACCCAAGCCTCTTAGGCTCTTATCGCTTGGTGTCAGGAATAAACAACGAATCCTCCAAATTAGTCCATCACAATAGGCTAGGAGTAGATGGCTATCTAGGTGCCTTCACAGCTTTTCCTTCTAGAAAGGTAGTGAGTGAAGGAAGACACCAAACCATTACCTAGCCTCAAATGCCTTTGATTAAACCCCCATTTTATCCACTATAGACACGGTCAATTAGAACATAAATCCAAACATTACAAGACAATATTTCGGGGCCGATTCTCTATCCCCAGTGGAGTCGCCAGACTGTGGGAACACAGGAACTGGGGGACGCATGCTGTCCGGGCTCGCGGCCGGTCGGGAGTACGGAGTAGCCCGCGGGGGATTAAACCGGAGAATAATGGAGTTGCCACTCGGTGTGAACCGGGAAAATGAGATTTAAGGCCGCACTCATCCCTCGCAAAGGAAGACCTCAAACCGTTGGGTTCGGAATGGTCCCTTACTTATGTCACTTGTAATGAAAGGATTTGTGTAATAATTTAATCAAGCTTAAGTAACACTTATTTCCAAGAGTATCATGCTTCTAAATCCACATGCATAAAATAAAAATTACACCTAAATTCACATATATCTCACATCTAAGATTGCATGCTTGAAAATACCTCAAAGTAACAACGAACATACACATGTTCACGAAAAAAACACAAGCATACATACTAACCATACAAGCATACATGTGAGCACTTTTCCAAGTGATACGTGGAATTGTATCCCAAGTACAGACCGCACTACCGTCCATTCGGATCGGCTACGGAATTTATGTCTGGGTTTCCATCCGATATACCACAAGAAATAATACTCCAAAGTCATCATGACATAGGTATATGAATCGTAATGCGTTAAATCAAGACTAAGGCAGATGACGCAACCAATGGAATAAACATACTTTTTATTACGATGTGCACAAAGATAAGAATGACTATATGGGGTTTCATAAAAAATCACCTAAGAAACAACTATACATGGCATGTGATGAATATGTCTCAGTTCAGTGTGTTCGCGTTCGTGTAGCGTTCTTAAATGCGTTCGAACGGTAAACAGAGGGTTCGCGTTCATGTAGCGTTCGAGAACGCGTTCAAACGGAACCAGACCTGATGCATGATAAGACTAAAAAAGTGCGTGTGCGTTCACGTAGCGTTCGAGAACGCATTCGAACGATAAACAGAAGGTTCACGTTCGTGTAGCGTTTGAGAACGCGTTCGAAAGGAACCAGACCTGATGCATGATGAGACTAAGAAAATGCGTGTGCGTTCGCGTAGCGTTTGAAAACGCGTTCAAACGGTAAACAGAAGGTTCGGGTTCGTGTAGCGTTCGAGAATGCGTTCGAACGTAGCCAGACCTGATGCATGTAACACAAAGAATAAAGACAAGAATGTCAAGCTCAGCATGTCCGATTGAACATATCTTGCATTCAACCGAACACACATCAATCGGCGCGGCAAAGCATCATGGTAGAGGGCTTTAACCCCTCCCCGTAGGGGATCTTTCATTCCACTTACTAAGCCCATGCGCTCGATTGAATCATGCATACATAGAATTGAAAGCAATAATATCAAACTAGTATGCCCGATTGAACGTGTCTTGCATTCAACCGAACACACATCAACCGGCGCGGGAAAACATCGTGGTAAAGGGCTTTAACCCTTCCCCATAGGGGATCTTTCATTCCACTTACTAAGCCCATGCGCTCGATTGAATCATGCATACATAGAATTGAAAGCAATATATCAAACTAGTATGCCCGATTGAACGTGTCTTGCATTCAACCGAACACACATCAACCGGCGCGGGAAAACATCGTGGTAAAGGGCTTTAACCCTTCCCCATAGGGGATCTTTCATTCCACTTACTAAGCCCATGCGCTCGATTGAATCATGCATACATAGAATTGAAAGCAATAATATCAAACTAGTATGCCCGATTGAACGTGTCTTGCATTCAACCGAACACACATGAACCGGTGCGGCGAAGCATCTTGGTAAATGGCTTTAACCCTTCCCCATAGGGAATCTTTCATTCCACTTACTAAGCCCATGCACTCGATTGAATCATGCATACATAAGCAACATGCAGAATTCAAGTGACGAAAAATAAATAAATAAATCAAAGCAACGTGAAACAAGAGAAGGTGCCGTTTACTCAAGTGGTACGTGGAGTTGTATCCCAAGTACAGACCGCACTACCGTCCATTCAGATTCGGCTACGGAATTTACGTCTGGGTTTCCATCCTATATACCACGAGAGACGACACTCTTTTATTCATCCAATACCCACAACACACATCATACACAAACAAGATTCAACAAATAAGTAAAATACAATCAAAATAAATAACAAAAATCACATAAAGATGAGTGTGAAAAGTACCCTTAGGTCTAACCTTTTAAGCCGTCTCTCGGATGTACGGTACACGATTGTCGGAAGGGTGGATGCTCCGCAACTCTTCCGGTTCACTGGTTCACTGCTCTCGTTCGTTGTCTTACTGTTTTGAGTCGTCGTTCTCCGTCTTTTGCTGCTGCTTTTGACTCCAATCCGCTGCCGTTGCTACTGTTTTGCTGCTGTATTTTAGTTACTGTTTTTGGGAAGTTTTGGCTACTGTTTTGGGCGTGGTTTACCGCTGTTTTAAGGTGATTTTGGGCTGCTGTGTTTGGTGTGATTTTCGGTGATGTGTGGAGGTTTATGGGGCTGGTTTTCAGTGGTGATTAGGGGTTGTTTTGATGGCTGTAGGGGGGTGTGAATGGCTACTGTATTTTCAGTGATGTGAGGGTAAGGATGAAGGGAATGATTTGCTATCTTTCTTGTGATTGGCGTGTGATGTCTTAAGGTTTCTTGCTGTGACTTGCGTGTGAGTAGTGTATGAGCTCGGGGAGTGCATGTCTTGGTGAGGGGTTGTTTATATAGAGAAGGGCTAGGGCTTCACCTTGTCTCACAAGGAAGGGATTTGGCATTAAAAGGAGGATTTTATTTGGTGTTGAGCAAGGAAAGTCAAAGATTGAGGGGGGACAAATCTTGGCTAGATTAGGAAGTCAATATCTTTAATTTGTTATGATTGATTTTAATTAGGCATGACACATTTTTAATTTAGTATGTGATTTGTTTAATTAGGAAGTTAATATATTTGATTTATCTTCATTAGGTATGATTATATTTTGTGTTTTATTTAATTGGTAAATGGTTTAAATATTTTATTTAATATTTAATTTTTAATTTAATTAAATTGAGATGTGTTTTATGGGCTTTGGGGGGCTAATTGGGCTGGGGCGCGAGGCTAGCAGCAAAACCAGAAATACCGACTCCGTTCGAACGCCCCATTCGAACGCGGCACGAACGTCCGCAATCTGCCTGACGTTCGAACGAAGTAACGAACGCAGCACTAACGAAGACAGTGAACTTGTGAAATGAACTTGATGACGTACTTATTCTGAATTTCCCATTCCGACCTCTGTTTCCCGCAATATCCTTAGCTAAAAAAGGTAGTGCCTCCAACTGAGACTCATCATCGGGTTTCACATGCGAAAATGCAATACCTACAATGATTTGAAGTTAGGAATCTTCAAATCCAAAGTTATAAATACAGTTCATTTCATTATGAATGATATAGTTCTATTGATAAGTGTGGTTTATACCCACTTATTCTAGCATCTTTAGCCTATTATTTTGTTATGGTTCGAGCCATTTAATGTATTTTATAGTTTATTTTATGTCTTATTTGTAGGAAGCATTATAACATCAAGAATGAAGTAAATAAGCGTATTTCGGGACCTATCGGGAGTATCAGACTCAAGAAGCTGCAAAAACCAGCATCAGCTGCGCACTGAAATTAAAAGGGCTATAACTTTTGATCTAGAAAGAGTTACGAGACCCATAATATATCGATTTGCATCTACTCGAGGAGATCTAGTCATTTACATATATTTTCCCGAGAGATGGGCGCTGCAGCGCCCACTGTTCGGCGCCGCAACGTCCCCCGCGGACCATAAATATGATTTTAGGGTTTTTTAAGATGCTTAATGACCCAAGGCTCTATTATAAATACATGACTTCGTCCAATACTCATAAGATGAGGCTAATACACAGCACAAAACACAGAAACACATATTTTTAGAGATCCAAGGAGGAGGATTGAAGAACAACAAGAGGAGACGAAGGCGGTGATGTCCGAAGAGGAAGAGATTCAATTCAGGTTTTATCATCTTGTTTATTTCTTAGAACTGTAATGATTTCCATTAGATTCATGACTTGTTTATCATTATTTTTATCTTTTGTCATGAACTAAACTCTTTAATTATGGAGAATGATGTAACTGATGCTTACACCCTGTATTGTTTGCTAATTTTGTTATGAAGTTTTATTAATTTATTTATATTCTTTTGAGTTTAATGCTTCTTGATTGTTGGCCACAATTGAAGATGATGAATGTTTAAAATCTATCACTCGAGAGAGGAGATTTTGAATAGATTTATAGAATATGACCTAGGATTTTATAGAGTTCGAGAGAATCTGTAGTTCATTTGAAGTCGTTAATATAGAATCACAAAGCGTAATGAGTTGTTAACTACTGGATTTTTATAGAGATATCGAAGTCTGTAGTTGATGATATTTTCACTCGGCACTCGAGAGAGGGAGTGGATATTTTAGGGTCTTGACTTATAAACAATATAACTAAACAAAGATGAATTGGCATGACGAATACATAGGCGGCAGCTAGGTGAAATCAGGATCTAGAATCTCTATCGTATTAGTTTCTCCTATCAAATTGTTTTTATATTTATTTATTTACCAAAATCTTTATTATTTGTTTTCTAAATAAAGTTAGGATTATCGATTGTAGTACTTAGTGCGAGTTAACGCAATTCATGTGGGTTCGACACTCTTAACTCATATTTATACTAAAACTTGACATCGTACACTTGCGGTACGATATAGAATATCACAACATCTATCCAGACTATATTATGTAGATATATAAAAATGAATGTATTTTATTTAATAAGATTATATTGGACATGACCAGATAAAATTGAAAAGTTCTAATAATTTCTGTTAAATAAAGAACATCAATTTTATCATAATGATGGTCATATATGTGATGATCTTAATTCATTGTATTTAGCAGACTCATATATCATATTAATTTTTTCTTTAATTTACTCGGTATGGCTTTGTATTTATTACATTTCGTAAACCTTGTATTTTGAGAATGAGTTGAATGAATAGCTGAGAATGCTAACCTGATACAATGAAATTCGTTCATAAGATTCCATTGTTTGTTAGTTCAGGACCTGAACGATTAGCGCGTAAATTAATAAAAGTTATGAATTAATTGTTCACTTGAGAACTAATGAAGTCAAGGATAAAGATGTTAATTGGAGAGGTTAACATATTTTTTATACCTAGCTCCTTTACGAATCTGTTATAAAGGATCATTGCATAGGTAATGACTATATCAATGGATGAATACTTTCAGTAATTAATTCTAAGATTCTGAGAGTGCAATTCTGAGTATTTAGTGGAGTTACTCCAGAATTAATAATTTCGTTTGATTAATAAAAGATTTTATAATTAATCGACGGAATTATTGGAGCTTAGAATTATAGAATCTGTAGTTCATTTGAAGTCGTTAATATAGAATCACAAAGCGTAATGAGTTGTTAACTACTGAATTTTTATAGAGATATCGAAGTCTGTAGTTGATGATATTTTCACTCGGTACTCGAGAGAGGGATTGGATATTTTAGGAGTCTTGACTTATAAACAATATAACTGAACAAAGATGAATTGGCATGACAAATACATAGGCGACAATTAGGTAAAATCAGGATCTATAATCTCTATCGTATTAGTTCCTCATATCAAATTGTTTTTTATATTTATTTATTTACCAAAATCTTTATTATTTTTTTCTAAATAAAGTTAGGATTATCAATTGTAGTACTTAGTGCGAGTTAACGCAATCCCTGTGGGTTCGACACTCTTAACTCATATTTATACTAAAACTTGACATCGTACACTTGCGGTACGATATAAAATATCACAACAAGTTTTTGGCGCCGTTGCCGGGGATTGTTTGTTTAATTCACATTAATATTATTACCAAGTAATCTTAGCTTTAATTTAGATTTTTTTTGTCTTAAGTTTTATTTTTATTTTTGTTTTTATTTTTTTTACTTTATTTTTTTATATTATTTGATTTTTTCTTTCTTATATTTTTTTCTTTTCATATAAAGAGAGTGGGAAAAGAAGCAATGTCAGATCCTATTGGTGCACTGATAGCTCAAGTATCATCCCTCACGACTCATCTAGCAGTATTGACAAATCAAATGGGCCAACCGTCTATTGAAACTGCTTCTGCTAATGGAATGCTTTTACCCAACAGAGGAGCAAGATTTGAACAAGTACAGTATGTGAACAATCGGAACTTCAACAACTATAGAGGCAGTCCTATGCCTAATTATTATCATCCGAATTTTTCATATGTTGATATGGAGAACGTTTTGCAACCTCCTCATGGCTTCAATTATCCAAGAGCTGAGCATAAACCTTCCTTAGAAGACCTCATGAGCACGTTTGTAGCTACAGCTTCAGAGAGGTTTGAGAAGAATGAGTCAAGGCTGGATAACATCGAAACACGAATGGGCAATATATAGGCAAATATGAAATCTTTAGAAGCGCAAATTGGGTTGCTTGTTTCTTCCATGGCCAATCAACAGACATGGGTGTTTCCGAGTGATATTGAAGTCAACCCCAATGACCAATGTCAAATCATAACCTGTAGGAGCGGAAAAGAGTTTAAAGACACCTCTCAGGACTTAGGCAGTAAAGAAAATGAAATAGTATTTCAGGAGGAAACAGTAACAGAAGAAGAGAACAAAGGTGAATTGATAATGAGAGGTCAAGATGAAGAAGTCACCTTCAGTGTTTTCAGAGCCATGCCGAGTTCTCAATGTGATGCAGAATGTCACAAGGTAGATATAGTAGAGAAGGGAGTTGCAAACACGCAGGGTGAGTCATTATTTCAACAACCTACGAGCATAGTGCAGTCATACATAAAGAAAGATTCTCCGCAGCTAAACCTGAAACCACTCCCAAAGCGCCGTAAAAGAGAAAAGAAAGGTCACTGCTCACTTGGAGATGATCCCTGGAAGGTAAAAAGGTTAAAAATGAGGCCGAGCCAATTTTACCGAATGTGCAGTCCAGAATTTCCAACTGGGGGACAATCTACATATCCTAGGGGACTATATATGGATAAATTACCACATCCTGCCAAGCTGTCTTTTTCATGTCATAAGAACCGGTGGATACCAAAGAAGAAGGAAGATGAGATTACCCGGTTCATTAAGTTTAAGCCCCCATGATCATTTGGGTGGTTGCGTCTGGCTGAAGACATTAAACTTAGCGCTAGCGGGGAGGCAACCCTTACATTTATTTTATTATTATTTTCTTTTTTTTTTTTAATTTTTATTTATTGTGTGATATTTGTTTATTTATTCGTTTTGCATGCTATTTATGCAGGTAGCACGAAACACACAACGCCCACACAACCAAATTCTAACCAGCAGGAGCCTGATCAACTCCATGCACGGTAGTGTTGTTCCTCACTCTTGTTTCTTTATATTTATCTTACATTGAGGACAATGCAAGTTTTAAGTTTGGGGGTGTGTGCATGTTGTTTACTTGTTATTTATTTGTTATGAAAAAAAATTGTTTATTTTTAATCGTATATAGTAAAGCATAAATCCTGTGATGATATTGATTGCTTTTGATGAAATTTTAGAAACGATAAGTGTCCAATTGACTTTTATCTGATGCTTTGAGTAGTTGATCTATGTTAGACTCATAAGCACTCAATTATAGGTTTTTAGCAGTGAAAACTTAAGTAGTTGACAAGGTGACTAGTTGAAGAAATTGCATGTCGATGAATGACCGTTTGCTTAAGTGTCTATCTTGATTTTCTAGTGTTATGATGTATGGTATGGATATAAATAAAAGAAAAAAGTCTCTAAAGAAAGAAAATAAACAACCTATAACCGATAAGCGTGAAGCTACCCATGGGCGAGTATTACGACCTCCATGAGGAGAAATGCTACCTTAAAGGGTAGGTGTGTTGATGAAAAAAAAGTTAAAAAAAAAATGAGAAAAGCAAAAAGAGACAAGAAAAGAAAAGAAAAATCATACCATACTGAGCACAAAATAAGGCAATTACAGAGCATAATTGAGATATCTAAGTTGGTTTGACCCATCGATCCCAATTTTTAAACGAAATCATTAAGTTGGCTTACTTAGGATCAAGCTGTGACTGAACATTTACACACACACACACTGTGAGTCTAGCTTAGATTATTTACTCAAGAATTTGGATTTGAGTCGCATTGCGTACTTTGAAGGTTCTCTAATTTCATTTATAAAATTTCTTTGAGGATAATTTTATACGTAACTACCGGGATTATGCATTTATATTTTTGCATGATTGCATGTGTGAATGACGTTTGTGGGTATCGTCGCTGTAAGCCCTCACGAGACTATAACTCGTCCACTAGGGCCGCCTAGGGGTTTAAAGGCTTGTTGCATATGCTAAATGCAATCGTGATCCCTACGAAAGTGGCCTAGTTAATTTAATTATTTTTATTTACTTATTTGAAATTATTTTTTATTTTATCTTTTGCTCGGGACTAGCAAAATCTTAAGTTTGAGGGTGTTTGATAAGTGTGGTTTATACCCACTTATTCTAGCATCTTTAGCCTATTATTTTGTTATGGTTCGAGCCATTTAATGTATTTTATAATTTATTTTATGTCTTATTTGTAGGAAGCATTATAACATCAAGAATGAAGCAAATACGCGTATTTCGAGACCTATCGAGAGTATCAGACTCAAGAAGCAGCAAAAACCAGCATCAGCTGCACACTGAAATTAAAAAGGCTATAACTTTTGATCTAGAAAGAGTTACGAGACCCATAATATATCGATTTGCATCTACTCGAGGAGATCTAGTCATTTACAACATTTTCCCCGAGAGATGGGCGCTGCAGCGCCCACTCTTCGGCACCGCAACGTCCCCCGCGGACCATAAATATGATTTAGGGTTTTTTAAGATGCTTAATGACCCAAGGCTCTATTATAAATACATGACTTCGTCCAATACTCATAAGATGAGGCTAATACACAGCACAAAACACAGAAACACATATTTTTAGAGATCCAAGGAGGAGGATTGAAGAACAACAAGAGGAGACGAGTGCGTTGACGTCCGAAGAGTAAGAGATTCAATTCAGGTTTTATCATCTTGTTTATTTCTTAGAACTGTAATGATTTCCATTAGATTCATGACTTATTTATCATTATTTTTATCTTTTGTCATGAACTAAACTCTTTAATTCTAGAGAATGATGTAACTGATGCTTACACCCTGTATTGTTTGCTAATTTTGTTATGAAGTTTTATTAATTTATTTATATTCTTTTGAGTTTAATGCTTCTTGATTGTTGGCCACAATTGAAGATGATGAATGTTTAGAATCTATCACTCGAGAGAGGAGATTTTGAATAGATTTATAGAATATGACCTAGGATTTTATAGAGTTCGAGAGAATCTGTAGTTCATTTGAAGTCGTTAATATAGAATCACAAAGCGTAATGAGTTGTTAACTACTGGATTTTTATAGAGATATCGAAGTCTGTAGTTGATGATATTTTCACTCGGCACTCGAGAGAGGTAGTGGATATTTTAGGAGTCTTGACTTATAAACAATATAACTGAACAAATATGAATTGACATGACGAATACATAGGCGACAGCTAGGTGAAATCAGGATCTAGAATCTCTATCGTATTAGTTTCTCCTATCAAATTATTTTTATATTTATTTATTTACCAAAATCTTTATTATTTGTTTTCTAAATAAAGTTAGGATTATTGATTGTAGTATTTTTAGTGCGAGTTACGCAATCCTGTGGGTTCGACACTCTTAACTCATATTTATACTAAAATGACACCGTACACTTGCGGTACGATATAGAATATCACATCAAGTTTTGGCGCCGTGCTGTCGATTATTTGTTTAATTCACATTAATATTATTACCAAGTAATCTTAGCTTTAATTTAGATTTTTTTTTGTCTTAAGTTTTATTTTATTTTTGTTTTTATTTTTTTACTTTATTTTTTTTATATTATTTGATTTTTTTCTTCTTATAGTTTTTCTTTTCATATAAAGAGAGTTGGAAAAGAAGCAATGTCAGATCTATTGGTGCATTATAACCTTTTTTTGCAATCCCGGTATCTGTCTCATTTAGATGCATCATAAATATGAATCTTCTAATCTATGAGACATCTAAACGTAGATACCTCCCTTAAATTCTGGCCCCTGTGATTTTTATTGCTGTTTATATTAATTTATAATGTTGATATTGATATTGTCCATTTTATGTGGTAAATGTTTGAGTCAAATGTTGCAGGCGTTCCGAGATTACTTGGATATGGATAGGATAGAGAGTAGTAATACGTTGAACAGGGATTTGAAACCATCCAACAGGTTGGTAATATGCAAGTCGAGGAAACTTGTGTTCTGGTGAATGGAGATGAACTTCATTTTGTTCCTCGCAAGGAAGGCAAACACAGGCCTTACAAGGTACTTGATCTCTCTCGCTCTTTCCCTCCCTCTCACTGTCTCCTCCCTCTTTTAATTGCCTTTGACTGAGCATTCTTGTTCAGAAGAAGATTCAAGATGCTATTTCGTCAAGGATGAGATCAGCGAGAAAGCGTGAATATAAACAGCTTGCTGTATGGTATGACGAGGATGAAAAATCCAAGCAAGAAAATGCTGAAAAGGGTTCACCATCCCATGGTCACTGTGAGTTGGAATGGGAGCTACTTTAGATTCAAGAATGTCAACTGTGTAAATAATTTCTTCAGTGTCACCTTCGCAGCCAATCCATGCTGACAATTAATAATCGCAGCAGAACATCCATCACCTGTAGAATATTGGGGGAAGAGGATAAAGAAGCGAACATAATACAAAGAGAAATATAAATAATTTATAGTAATAGCCCCCCCATTAGAGTTTTATTTTTTACTAGTAATTCGGTGACAGTTATTCCTCTCAGAATTCATCAGTGAACACTTTCTTCAAGTTCATCAAGTAATTTTACCACCAATAGATACCGTCTTCCTCTGCAATGTTGTTTCTGGGTTGATGAAATTTATACTTTCATCTGTTCCGATTGTTCAATGCAAGAATAATCCAAGTGTTATATTGTTGTGAAAGAAATTTGTCAATGATCTTCTCTAGTATATGATTTCTAATGCCGAGGCATTGTGGGACCCATAATATATCTTCTGCTAATACTGTTTAGCTAAAAACCCTTTCAACAGCATTTTCTTTTTTGGAATACGGAAAAATCTCACCTCATTCATACCGGGGTCATTGGATCATTGGTATGGATGTATGAGTAAACCGGTGTTGTTTCAGGTTCTTATAAAGGTGTTATTGAGGCGATTGGACTTAGGTCGGGTAGTTGTTTTTGAAAATAATATTTTTTTGAAAATAATATTTTTTGAAAATAAAATAATAAAATTTTTTGAATTTCTAATAGTTTAAAATGGAAAAAAAATTAAGAATGCCATGTTTTTTTTATTGTTTTTGGATTATACATTAAAAATTAATTATAAATATATGTATTTAGATATATATTTTATCTATAAAATTAGGTCGGGCCGAGCTTGGGCTTTGTGCCTAAGCCCGAACGGGCCTAGAAATTAAAATTTTCCATCGGGCCAGATTGGGTAGGCCTCGGGCTTTCTACCCCTCACTTAGAGCAAAGCAATAAATACAACCGTTTGGACATGTATTTAGATATCCACATATATCTATTAAAAAAATATTCAATATACGTAGTTTAATAGACAGTGGATATGTTGTAAATATGAAATTAAGTATTTGTAATAGATATTGAACGGTTGTAAATATCAGTATCGAATATCTACTACTTGCCTAATAACTAATTAAAGATGAGATTATATAATTTACTAATTATATTAATCAACTATCATCTATCATGATAAGTAACATGAAATACCATCCTGACTTTGTGGTTTGAGAATTCAATTCAAATATATTAATATTTGTATTACTGCTATCCTGTGTATTATTGCCAGTCACAAGCAACAGATTATGCATCAAGGCTTGGCTTCTGTTTTATCTTTGTTGCCCTTCTCATAAATGATGAAAGGAAAATTCTTAATTAATATTATTAAATCATGCTATCAGAAATTTTAGAAGAGCAACCCACACGGAACACTACTTACCAATACCCATCAAAATGACATCGAATTTGCCGGGCACTCTAGGCATCGATCTGAATTTTATACCAAATAAACTTCCAATTAAGTGAATTTTTCCCTATATAAACCAAGCTACCGAAGGCTGTATATATAACAATTCATTCCTTTAAAACATAACAGATTAATTTTTATTCCAATTATGGGTTTAAGGTTCCAAAGTCTATGCAAGTCAGCGTTAATCTTCCTCATTTTTGCAATTGCAGCTTCTCAGGTTACATCCCGGAAGCTGCAAGAGGCCTCATTGTCCGAGAAACATGAGCAATGGATGTCAAAATACGGAAAGGTGTACAAGAATCCTGAAGAGAAAGAGAAACGTTTCAGGATTTTCAAGGACAATGTTGAGTTCATTGAATCATTCAATGCAGCTGGGAACAAACCCTACAAGCTAAGCGTAAACGAATTTGCAGATCAAACAAATGAAGAGTTTAAGGCATTCAGTAATGGATACAGGCGGCCTAATGGACTTGTTTCAAGAAAAGAAACCTCGTTTAAGTATGAACATGTCACTGCCGTGCCTGCTACCATGGACTGGAGGAAAAAAGGTGCTGTTACGGCCATCAAAAATCAAGGCCAATGTGGTAAGTAATTTCCAAGAAAACAAATAAATTTAAGTCGCTTCAGTTTAATTTTGAAAGGGTAACAGCTAAAATGTTCACTCAATTATTAATTTATGGATTAATAACTTGAACAGGAAGTTGCTGGGCTTTTTCGGCTGTGGCAGCAACAGAGGGCATAACACAACTTACTACAGGCAAATTGATCTCATTGTCCGAGCAAGAACTTGTTTCATGTGACACTAGTGGCGTGGATCAAGGTTGCGAAGGCGGTCTAATGGAAGATGCATTTGAGTTTATAATAGACAATCATGGGATCAATACTGAAGCAAATTACCCTTACCAAGCAGTTGATGGTACTTGTAACAAAACAGAGGAGGCATCCCATGTGGCCAAAATCAAAGGCTATGAAACAGTCCCAGCTAACAGCGAGGAAGCACTTTTGAAGGCAGTGGCAAATCAGCCAGTGTCAGTCTCCATTGATGCTGAAGGCTCTGCATTTCAGTTCTATTCCAGCGGTGTGTTTACAGGGGATTGTGGGACTGAGCTGGACCATGGGGTTACAGCCGTCGGATATGGCACCACTGGCACTGGTGATGGAACCAAGTACTGGCTTGTGAAGAATTCGTGGGGAACCAGCTGGGGCGAAGAAGGATACATAAGGATGCAGCGTGACATTGATGCTAAGGAAGGATTGTGTGGAATTGCCATGGATTCCTCATATCCCACTGCTTAAATTAATGTGCTTTGCACTTTGTTGCAAGTGTAATGATGTAAAAGTACTTACTGTATAATAACTTGTTTGTGTAAATTATGCATTTGATTTCATCAATGGAGTATAAATTGTGTGTCACTTTTATGGACTCCTGATCACAAATGACCTTTTTTTCTAAACAATTAACATAAACTCACAACCCCTTTCAATCCCTTAACTCCCTCTCCTCTCAAATAATTCCTCACCTAAAACCCCTAAATCATTCCACAATACCATGTCCCTGCTCCTTCTTTTTCATCATTATACTCCCGTGTTTTTTTTTTCTTTTTCCTTTCTCCCTTCCCATTTACCTTTGCCGCATGTTTCTCTCTTTTACTCCATTCCGTTTTTCTTCTTTCTTTGAATGCTCGTGGCTCACCGGACTTTTCCTCCCATGAATCACTCGGTACCCCTCTTTTCCCTTTCCTTTGTGTGATTTTGCTAGTGTTTTAGGTGTGAATTTTTGATATTCAGATCTAATGATCTATGGATTCACTCTTCGTAGTGGTATATGTCAAATTTTTATATTAGTTTTTTTTTTTCTTTCTATTTTTATAGGATTTATAATTTTTTCTTCAACATACAAAGATTTGAGATGGACTAATTGTGTAGATCAGAGGGTTAAGACTGAAGTTTTTCGAAGCTTCCTGAGATATTTACATTGTCTTATAAATCTATTAGTTATTTTGTATTACATTGATTGTATATTGTTGTAAAAGTTTATGTACAAAATATGTATTATGTTGTTTCACTTCTGATTGGGAATATGTAGTCACCGACTTTACACTGAGGCTGAGGTTAGGAGACCAGGCCGGACCCGTAATTCCTCTTATTCCGTTTTAGGTGTGAATATGCATTTCTATTTATTACAGGAACACATAATTCATATTTTGTCTTGCGTTATTAGATTTTATCCTAATTAGCTTGAATCTTAAAATATCTTAAGTTTATTTTCGAACTATTATGCTCTTGTAGTTATATCTTGTGATGTTCTTATGAATGAATTTTATTACATCTTTAAAAAAAGAAACATAAACTCCATCAAAATCAATTAGGGAGGTCAAAGGTGTACAAGAATTCAATTATAAGTTTATGAGACAATAAGATCGATTTGCCTACAATCTATTAAAATTAATATATAGACAAATTGTTGAGATTTCACTTATAAGCTAGAAGGAGAATCAGTGTATGAATTGTTTTTGGGATTCAAAAATCTGATCAGAATTCAAGATTTTTTAAATAAAAAATCAAAAATCAAAACGACTAACATCTTAAATCCTTACCTTTTTAAATTTAAGATGAAAGATTTTTCTACTATCCTACCATTTACACTATAATATGGGCCTTGGACACTTAACTAAATGGGCTAAAGCCCATTGATTATATCTAATTAATAAGCTCATATTTACAATAATTGATTATTGAGTTCGAAATTCAATCTAATACATCCATCTAGGGTGAACAGCTCGGATTTGACTCATATTTATATTTATCTTAATTCGAGATCGATTCATTTAATAAATGACTTATCTGAACTCAAAAATAATAATTCGATTATTAAATGAGACCGACACATAAAAGTTCGACTCAAGCATTTTTTTAACTCGCGAACACCATTCAAAATAGACTCGATTTGAATTATATGGACACAACTTGACTCAATATAATAATATATGAATGTGTGTATCACAAACATTTAAATTGTTGGGATTTTTATGCCCGACAAGCAAATGTGTTCGAAACATGATTGATTAATAAATTTATGATTCGATTTTATTCCATGTATACATTTTGATTTACTTTATAAAATTCATCAAAATTCCGTGATTATTTATGTAGCTTTAAATTAACACTTATGTATATGTAAAATTACATACATATATGCATGGATAAAATTTAAAGAGTAATAATCAAAATTTGTTCATGACTATGATTTGAAGTTATGAATCTTCAAATCCAAAGTCATAAATACAATTCATTTCATTATGAATGGTATAGTTCTATACAGACTATATTATGTAGAGATATAAAAATGAATGTATTTTATATAATAAGATTATATTGGACATGACCAGATAAAATTGAAAAGTTCTAATAATTTCCGTTAAATAAAGAACATCAATTTTATCATAATGATGGTCATATATGTGATGATCTTAATTCATTGTATTTAGCAGACTCATATATCATATTAATTACTCTTTAATTTACTCGTTATGACTTTGTATTTATTACATTTCGTAAACCTTGTATTTTGAGAATGAGTTGAATGAATAGTTGTGAATGCTAACCTGATACAATGAAATCCGTTCATAAGATTCCATTGTTTGTTAGTTCAGGACTGAACGATTAGCGCGCAAATTCATAAAAGTTATGAATTAATTGTTCACTTGAGAACTAATGAAAGTCAAGGATAAAAATGTAATTGAGAGGTTAACGGATTTTTATACCTAGCTCCTTTACGAATCTGTTATGGAGGATCATTGCATAGGTAATGACTATATCAATGGACGAATACTTTGAGTAATTATTCTATGATTCTGAGAGTGCAATTCTGGGTATTAGTGGAGTTATTCCAGAATTAATAATTTCGTTTGTAATAAAAGAGTTTATAATTAATCGACAGAATTATTGGAGCTTAGAATTATAGGTCCGTCGTCCCCTCGTCGTCTTCTATCACTGTTCGAACGATTATAATTACGAAGAAAATAGTGTGAATTATATAAAATAATTATGAATTATTTTACACTCTAATGATTCAATATAACTCTTGTTTGAAATTATTACAAAGTTGTCATAATATATTTATCAATAGATAATGTATCTATTTATTAATTATGAAAATTAATATTTAATTAATTTGATTAATTAAATTATAATTTAATAAGATAATATTTCAAATGTTGAAATTTTGAAAATTAATTTTAATGAATTATCGTTGATAAATTATGAGATAAATATTAAAGGATTTTATTTTGATTTTTTTTTAAAATTAAATTAAAATTAAATCCTTAAATGGATTGGGTTGATAACAATTTGATTTGATCAAAAAGTTGATCAAGAGAAACAAATCCTTTTAAAATTGAAAAACGTGAGCTGTGTTGTTTTTAATTTAAAATCACTTTTGATCAAAATTTGAAAGAGATACAACAACAAAAAAACAAGTGTGTAGGGTGAGAGAAAAAGAAAAAAGGAAATAGTTTTCTTTTTTATTTTTCTTTGATTTTTCTTTGTTTGGTTTTTGAGAAAACCAAAAAGAAAGTAGCACCCATGATTCGTCTCATGTGCTGAGTACACGAATCCTTCACATAAATTAGAGTGTTCTTCGTAATTATTTTCACGCCCACACGTGCCGTTGGAGGTGAGGAGATAAGTCGAAGAAGATCGTGGTTCAAAGAATCGTGATTTATAAAGATCGAGATCTACAGGTATATTTCTGATTTAAGTTCTAAATATTTATGTTATTAATATACTAGAAAATACAGATCCAGTTTTTATTATTCATGAAAAATAAATTTTTTTTCCTGTTACTGAACATGATTTCCGCTACGCATGAATTCTGAAAACCAACAAATGGCATCATGAGCGGTCGTATTTATTCTAGTATATTAATTAGAATGATTTATTGTAAATCATTTTATATGTATGTAAAAGAGTAGGCTATGCATTTTTTTTATTATCATGTGATGATGAATGTATGGATATTAATCGTTAATTGTATGATTGACTTTAGGTTAGGATTTTAATTTTTTGTTTTTATATATTGGATATGTAAACCAAAAATTAAATTGGTATTTCTTTTGTAATTGTTAATCATTTGTAATCGTTGGAGATGAAGATCAAGCAGAATGACAGATGACGCAAGATAAATTTTTTTCACAAAATATAATTATTTTTCCAATTTTTTTTATTGTTTACTGCACTGTGCAGCAGTGAGACTGCTGCACAGTGCACTGCTGCACGAGCAACAGTCCCGGCTGCACATATGTGCAACATGAGACTACTGCACGAGCAGCAGCTAGCCGAACATTGGCAATTTTAGATTGCCCATTGTGCGACAATGAAACAATAATTAAAAAAAAAATTGGTGAAAGTCACTTGGAAATTTAATTATATTTTTTTCCAGATTTGAGATTAATGTAATTTTATTTTATTTGGTTGTAATTTTAGAAATACTCAAATTGTCAACCCGGTTAATATCTAATTTATTTATTTTGTGTGAATTATAAAATATTTATTCTCATGCATATTTTAAATGACATATAGAATTAGCAGAATGTCTACTCTTGCATTATAACATGCCATAAATACATGTGTATTTTCATAAATTAATTTATGATAGTAAATATTTTATAATTTGATTAAAAACTATTTTAGAATTTTTATCGATTAGTCGATTAAATTAATTAAAATTTGTGAATTAATTTTAAATTGTTAAAATTTGCAATGTCACAAAATTTAGTTCTAAGCATTTCTAATAAATTGTTTATCATGAATAGCTTAGATGTTTTATAATGAAATAAGTTTTATTGGTAAAACGGATAATTTTATTATGAAACAGCTAACTTAGTAATTGAAGACCTTTAATATTGATTTCTTGGTCTTATCGATAAGTTTTATAAAATATTAGATGTTTTATATATAAAATCACTAAACTTAAAATAATGAGTGGGAGCAGGTAGTTTGTCAAAACATCATTTTGTCTCCACCATTAGTGCAACATCGTGAAATCTAAGTGGGGTTTCGTGATGACTTTAGTTTCATCCTCCCTAAGGAGAGTGTTTGCTTATGTTACTATCAAAGTTGTACTTCTTCGATCGATAGGATTATATAAATGTATTTCATAATTAACTTACCCTAATGTGGTTGTTATGAGTTAAATTTTAAGGATCCAAACGGGGGTTACACTCATATAAATATAGTCAAATGTGTTAATTATATTTAGACCAAAAATCGATTATTAATAAATTTTGAAAATATGAGATATTTTGAAAAAATTTATTAATTGAGATTATCTCTATTTTAATAAAGTGTCGTGATCGACCCTAAGGCAACACAATATGCTTATTAAATTTTCCGAGGCTATAGTGGTGCATATATATTTTAGTGTTTTGCATATGCATCATGCATCATGATTACTATGCCAAATTTATTTTGAATTTTATGCATGAAATAATTTAGAATATTTTTTTAATTATTTCAGAAATATGTCAAATCCAATCCTATCACTGCTTGCTACTGAAAAATTAACTGGTGATAACTTTGCTAAGTGGAAGAAAAATATGAATATAATTCTTGTGCTGGATAACCTGAAGTTTGTCCTGATTGAGGAATGTCCTCCAGAACCTGCTGTGAATGCCAACAAAACCATCAAAGATGCCTATGAAAATTGGATTCGAGCAAATGACAAAGCTCGTTGTTATTTGCTTGTTGTCATGTCTGACGTGCTTAATACAAAGCACGAAAAGACAGAGGCTGCTTATGAGATAATGGAGTCTCTACAAGGCATGTTTGGCAAACCCTCTGATCAAGCTAAACATGAAGCAGTCAAGAAAGTCATGAACTACAAAATGAAAGCTAAAACTTCTGTTCGTGAACATGTGCTAATGATGATTAGTACAATTTATGAGGCAGAAATCAATGGGGCTACCATAGATGAAGGCACACAAGTGGGCATGATTTTGGAAAGCCTTAGCCCACAATTTCTTCAGTTCAAAAATAATTACTTCATGAATAAGTTGAGTTATAATTTGACTGAATTGCTTAACGAACTCACAACTTTTGAGTCTATTTCTGTGGAGAAGAAAGGGGAAGCAAATGTTGCTGAACCTTCTACCTCTAACTCCTTTCTAAAAAAGAGAAAGAGAAATAAGAATAAAGGGAAGACTTCAGGAACTGAGAAAACAGCAGGGAACAACAACAAAAAGAACAAGTCAAACAATAGTCAAGGAAATAAGAATGGCTCCACCCAGAAAAAACCAAAGGAAAATGTTTCCATTGTGGAATTGATGGGCATTGGAAGAGAAACTACAAGCAGTATCTCGAAAAGCTGAAACAAAAGAAGAAAGGTAAATCAGATTTACTTGTTATTGAATCTTGTTTAGTTGAAAATGATTTATCACCTTGGATAATTGATTCAGGGGCGACTAATCATATTTGTTGTTTCTTACAGAAGCTTGATTCATATACTAGACTTGCTGATGGGGACTTTACTTTGAGAGTTGGGAATGACGCTTTAGTTTCAGCATCAACAGTTGGACAAATAAAACCTTATGTTGAGAACGATGAATTTTTATTTTTGAATAATGTTTATTTCCTACCGGGGTTTACTAGAAACCTCATTTCAGTTTCTCGACTTTATGAACAATCTTATTCAGTTTCTTTTGATAATAAATCAGTTGTTATTTCAAGAAATGGTTTGAATATTTGTTCTGGTTTTATTGAAAATGGGCTATATGTAATAAGACCCAATTTTAATTCACTATTGGATGCTGAAATGTTCAAAGTAGAATTGCCCAAAACAAAGAAACAAAAGATTTCTCACACTGATAACACATATCTATGGCACCTAAGACTTGGTCATATAAATATTGACAGGATAAATAGGCTTGTAAAGGATGGTCCTTTAAGAGAACTAAATATTGGTACTCTACCAGTCTGTGAGTCATGTCTTGAAGGTAAGATGACAAATAGGCATTTCTCTGCAAAAGGCAATAGGGCCCAAGAACAACTGAAGCTCATACATATAGATGTTTGTGGACCTATGTCTACACAAGCAAGAGGTGGCTATGAGTACTTCGTTACTTTTGTTGATAATTGATGAGTGGTAAATCTATCACTATTTCCACTCATTTAACCTAAAGTTTGTATAGTTTCTTGAATTTGTGAATATTATGATGTGTTTTGTGTTATTTTGTAGATAAAATAAAGTTTCAGGACACTCTAGAGGTGATTTGGGCCAAAACAATGAAAATTGGAAAAAATGGCATTTTTATAATTTGGCCGCGTCACGACGCGCAAAGCCTTCTGCGTCGCGACGCCTAACGTGCGCCGAACAGTGCTAACATACGCCGGGTCCACAAGTCAGAACCTGAGAAAATTTGACTTTGCTCGTGCGCTGAGCCACGTGTCACCATCACAGCCGATCTGCTAACGTGCGCCGTGCCACGTGTCATCATCCTACGGTGCCGATAGTCACCATCTCCACGTGTCACCACATGTCGCCACGTGTCAATCCACGTCATTGCCACGTCATCATCCACATCACATGTTGACCAAGTCAAAGTGCCACGTGGCTGCCACGTCATCATCAACCAATCACAGCGTGCCACGTGTCGCAATTCTATGGTGCCGACAGTCAAATTGCCACGTGTCGCCACGTCAGCATCAATTATTGACTGACTTATCCTTATCTGACACGTGGCAGATAAGAATCTGAACCGACCAATCAGAAGCCGCCACGTGTCACAATAATTGAGCTCCAACCACCTTGCCACGTGTCACCTTATCACCTTATCCAGAATCGCCATGTGTCATCACCTCAGCATGTCACGACCAAAAGAAGCTGGCGTAGCGACGCCAAAGGCCTTGGCGTCGCGACGCCCAGAGCCCACCGAGGCCTATAAATTGAGCTCGAGATTTCAGTTTCAGTTGTACCATTCTCTCTCATTTCTTTGATGTAAATATAGAGTTCTCTCTCTAGTTTCTTTTAATTTAAGTTTTGTAATTAATTTTAATTACGTTTTGTAATAATAGTAATTTACTTTCTTTATTTTTTTACAGTTTTTACTATTTACCATGAGGAGGTAACTTCCCCCTGCTAGGGTGAAAGGTAATTCTTTTACTATTGCTATTTAGATTAATGTCCCTTAAATATAATATATTCACTATTTAAAATTTGACTTAAGAAGGATACCGCTATATTGGTCGGTTGGTAATTCATTTTAATCTGGTTTAAAGCTGACTAATAAAGGATACCGCCAGATTGGTCGGTTGGTAATTAAACTTTCTTACCGCCTATATGGCAGGTTCATGAACAAATCTTTTTACCGCCTTAATGGCTGGTTGGACTTAATTTGACTTAATCAGGTTACCGCCTATATGGCTCGTTGGTAATGTTATCACAAGTTTATATATTATATTATGGGAGATATCTAAATTAGTAGTAGTAAAAGTTGATCTTTTTACCTTAGCATTTTATTTTATTGCAATTTACTTTTCAGCTTTTACTTTACCGTAATTACTTTTTCAGCATTTTTATTTTATGTCTTTTACTTTCAAGTTTTTACTAGCCCTAGTTATGTGTTGTAACTAAATTAGTTATCTGGGGTTGTGATGAATTTCAATATCACCGGTTTATAAGGGGTTAGATTATAGTTTGGGTAATATAAGATTTATTTATTAAGTCTTAATCTTAATGCTTTTTTTAACTGGCCACTAATAAAATTGACTAGGTAAACTTAAAATGAACTAGACATAGGGATTTTAAGTTTAAGACCTTAGACTCAATAGCCAACGATCTTTCTTGAGGATAGATAACCCTTTAATATATTTCCTTACAGGATAGACATATACCTGTCGGGCGGGGGTAACCATAATTGGAACTTAATCTTAATGAATCCAGATAATTTGGTTGACATAGACATATGGTTCAATTGGGTTAAACTGGGTATTTGTGTCTGACCATCGACAGAGGCTTTCACATAATTTAGTGTTCCAGTTTAATAAATCAATATATTACCCAACTGTGAAATAACCACTTCATCTTTAAAAAGATATTGGAAGAAATCACAACCCCAGATAATTTTTAATATTGAATTTTCTTAAACCTAATTTCGAACAATTTTATTTACTTGTTTTTAAATTTTGAATCGTCACCATTTCAAATCAATCAAATAACCTGTTAGATACTAGTAATCATTTGACCTCATAAAATTAATAGCTTAGGGTATTAAGTTCTCGTGGGATCGATACTTTTTATACTACTTGAACGATACGTGTGCTTGCGTTATACGCGTGTGTTTACGCCGGTCAAGTTGACCCTATCCTTTCAAAGATAAATTGGTCCGAGGACGATCGTGGTAAGAGGCGTCGGATTAATCTGGATCTTAACCTTTAATTTCCTGTAGAATTTCAGCTAACCAGGTATTATCTTCTAAACTCTTCTTCTACTGTTTAAGACATTGGAGACAATGTCTCATTTAGGTTTGGGGGAGGGAATTAGTTGATTAGTATCTTGTTTTTAGTTGTGTGTTGTTTTTATTTTTAGTTCAAAATTTTTCGAAAAATATAAAAAAATTGAAATTTTTTTCAAAAATTACAAAAATATTTTGCGTTTTTGTGTTTTTATTTTGACTAAAAAGGTGAAATTGGTAAGAGATAGCCGAGTAAGGAATTTCCACTCCTGAGACGTATCTCAAACCTATTTCGAAACAAGTTGAATTTTGTTTATTTCCTTTTGAATTATTTAATTTGTAAATTCTCCAAAAAACGAACTAAAATGGATCTTCATATACTCAGTTGACAAGTATTATCAATTTGCATAGTAACATACGGACATGAACTGTAATTGAAAAGTTTGTAATATCCAGTGCTCTAGTTTAATTGGAGGAAGCATCTCAAAAAGTGATGGAGTAAAAAAAAAAAAAAAACGTCTGAGATCCGAGTTATTAAGTCTGTAAGGGTGTTTTAACACCTAGTGCCCTAAAGCCAACTGTTTTGGGAGTCACTGGCCCAAAGCTCGCTACATGGATCAAAGATGTTGCAAAATATATATATCTGAAGTCTGAGTAATTAAGTTCGTAGGGGTTGTTTTACCTGGTGCCCTAATGCCAACTGGTTTGGAGCCATCGACCAAACACTCGCTACATAGACGGAAGGTATTGTATATAAATAAAAAAAAATCAAAAATCAAAGAAAAAATCAGAAAAATGAGAAAAATTATTCCATTACTACAAAAAGGTGTGAAATCTGATAGAACTTTAGGATACAAATATTACTCTCTTATCAACTGCACTTATGACTGTTGTGGGCAAAAATGAGTTGTTTAATATTTTGTTGGCTGTGTTTATGGATAATGGAAAATATAATCGGAGAATTTACTTATTCAGTAATTTAGAAATAAACGAAACAACTAGTAACTTGGAGTAGAGGTTTCACCTGATTAGTCACTAACTTCTTTATTCTATTTTCTCTTGTCTTTTTGCTTTTGTGTGCATTAGTTTCACTACCCTTTTTACTTTTGTAAAATATTTGTGGGTATTATTACTGTAAACCCTCACGAGACTACAACTCGTCCACTAGGGACACCTAGGGGTTTAAATGCTTGTTGCATATGCTAAATGCAACCGTGATCCCTACGAAAGTGGCTTAGTTAAATTTTATTATGTTATTTTATTTTGTGTTTTGCTCGAGGACTAGCAAAATGTTAGGTTTGGGGGTGTGATGAGTGTTTAAATCTATCACTATTTCCCACTCATTTAACCTAATATTTTGTATATTTTCTTGAGTTTTGGGAATATTTTGATGTGTTTTGTGTTATTTTGTAGATAAATAAAGTTTCAGGACACTCTGGAGGTGATTTGGGCCAAAACAGTGAAAATTGGAAAAAATGGCATTTTTGTAATTTGGCAGCGTCGCGACGCGCAAGCCTTCTTCGTCGCGACGCCTAACGTGCACCGAACAGTGCTAACATGCGTCGGGTCCACAAGTCAGAATCTGAGAAAATTTGACTTTGCTAACGTGCGCTGAGCCACGTGTCACCATCGCAGCCGATCTGCTAACGTGCGCTGTGCCACGTGTCATCATCCTACGGTGCCGACAGTCTCCATCTCCACGTGTCGCCACATGTCGCCACGTGTCAATCCACGTCATTGCCACGTCATCATCCACATCACCTGTTGACCAAGTCAAAGTTCCACGTGGCTGCCACGTCATCATCAACCAATCACAGCGTGTCACATGTCGCAATTCTTTGGTGCCGACAGTCAAATTGCCACGTGTCGCCACGTCAGTGCCATGTCAGCATCAATTATTGACTGATTTATCCTTATCTGACACGTGGCAGATAAGAATCTGAATCGACCAATCAGAAGCTGCCACGTGTCACAATAATTGAGCTCCAACCACCTTGCCACGTGTCACCTTATCACCTTATCCAGAATCGCCACGTGTCATCACCTCAGTATGCCACGACCAAAAGAAGCTGGCGTAGCGACGCCAAAGGCCTTGGCGCGCGACGCCAGAGCCCACCGAGGCCTATAAATTGAGCTCGAGATTTCAGTTTCAGTGTACCATTCTCTCTCATTTCTTTGATGTAAATAGATAGTTCTCTCTCTAGTTTCTTTTAATTTAAGTTTTGTAATTAATTTTAATTACGTTTTGTAATAATAGTAATTTACTTTCTTTATTTTTACAATTTTTACTATTTACCATGAGGAGGTAACTTCCCCCTGCTAGGGTGAAAGGTAATTCTTTTATTATTGCTATTTAGATTATGTCCCTTAATATAATATATTCACTATTTAAAATTTGACTTAAAAAGGATACCGCTATATTGGTCGGTTGGTAATTCATTTTAATCTGGTTTAAAGCTGACTAATCAAGGATACCGTCAAATTGGTCGGTTGGTAATTAAACTTTCTTACCGCCTATATGGCAGGTTCATGAACAAATCTTTTTACCGCCTTAATGGCTAGTTGGACTTAATTTGACTTAATCAGGTTACCACCTATATGGCTGGTTGGTAATGTTATCACAAGTTTATATATTATATTATGGGAGATATCTAAATTAGTAGTAGTAAAAGTTGATAATTTTACCTTAGGATTTTATTTTATTGCAATTTACTTTTCAGCTTTATTTTACCGTAATTACTTTTCAGCATTTTTATTTTATGTCTTTTACTTTCAAGTTTTTACTAGCCCTAGTTATGTGTTGTAACTAAATTAGTTATCTGGGGTTGTGATGAATTCCAATATCACCGGTTTATAAGGGGTTAGATTATAGTTTGGGTAATATAAAGATTTATTTATTGAGTCTTAATCTTAATGCTTTTTATTAACTGGCCACTAATAAAATTGACTAGGTAAACTAAAATGAATTAGACATAGAGATTTTAAGTTTAAGACCTTAGACTCAATAGCCCACGATCTTCCTTAGGATAGATAACCCTTTAATAGATTTCCTTACAGGATAGACATATACTTGTCGGGCGGGGGTAACCATAATTGGAACTTAATCTTAATGAATCCAGATAATTTGGTTGACATAGACATATGGTTCAATTAGGTTAAACTGGGTATTTGTGTCTGACCATCGACAGAGGCTTTCACATAATTTAGTGTTCCAGGTTAATAAATCAATATATTACCCAACTATAAAATAACCATTTCATCTTTAAAAAGATATTGGAAGAAATCACAACCCTAGATAGTTTTTAATATTGAATTTTCTTAAACCTACTTTCGAACAATTTTATTTACTTGTTTTTAAATTTAGAATCATCACCATTTCAAATCAATAAAACAACCTGTTAGATACTAGTAATCATTTGACCTCATAAAATTAATAGCTTAGGTATTAAGTCATTGTGGGATCGATACTTTTTATACTACTTGAACGATACGTGCGCTTGCGTTATACGCGTGTGTTTACGCCGGTCAATGATTACTCAAGATATGGTTATGTTTACCGAATGAGACATAATATGAAACTTTTGGAAAGTTTAAAGAATTCCAAATCGAAACGGAAAAATAATTAGGTAAATCAATCAAGTATCTTCGATTAGATCGATGAGGTGAATATCTTGATAATGAATTCAAAGATCACCTATTATATTATGGGATTTTATCCCAACTAATTGCACCTGGTACACCTCAACAAATGGTGTAGCTGAGAGGATGAATTGAACTTTACCTCGACATGATTCGTTCCATGTTGAGTTATTATCACTCCCAAAATCATTTTGGGGGTATGCTATACAAATCAACCTA
>SKCR01047244.1:0-30344 GCA_019454045.1 Zanthoxylum bungeanum
ACTACTTTTGTCTACCAAAATTTTCCAATTAAAAATCTCTACGATATGCTTGTGATTCAATGAAAAAAACTAAAAACTAAATAATTTTGGTAAAGTATTATGTGCTCCCACAATATGTTTCGGGTACAAAAACAATAGATGAGACTAAATAAAAAATATGTTTTAAAAAAAAATTGGAAGAAGATTGATGGGTACCTCTAAAACGAAACAAGTGAATAATGAAAATAGAAATTGCATTTAAAAATAAAGTGTTGACGGTGGATTTTGGTCTCAGGGTAATATGGGAATATCACTCCCGAGGAAATCCTCCTTCAATAGTGAATTTGTTTGGTTATGGGGGACCAAAGGCAAACTTAGCAAAAAACAGATAAACGCATCAATCAACAAGGAGATTTAACGTGGTTCGGTGGATTTGGATCCGACCTACGTCCACGGACACAACAGGATGATACTTTTATTACTTAAACACTCTTTTCGAGTCTCTTTTTGTTTTCTACAAGTCAGAGCTTGAAGATTCAGATCCCTAATTTTTGATGATTTTCAGATGATCTTTACACATGCTCTACCCTCCTATTTATAATAATACAGAAATCAGACTCCTATTTGCATAAGAAATCCTATTTGAACTCAATCTTCTCTTCTTGTAGGGATTCCTGATCCGGTATTGCCTTCTTCTTCCGTATTCCCTTTGGATTCTGACTCATTCTCCTTGTGAGAGTATGATATCTTTCTTATCTTATCCACAAGGATGGGGTGTTGTTGTCTTGAACACGGCTCGTTGTCTGGTCGGTCTTCATGAGGTCGGCCATGATAATCTTTTGTGCTGATAGTGTTTCTGCCGACCTTATAGTGATCGGTCATCCTGACCAAAGTGGTCGGTCTTCACATGATGTGGTCAGGTTGGTTATATGATCTCACCCAGTCAGGGATTTTACCCTTTTGTCCTTGTCGTGCTGTCTTAAATGTTGTAGCGCCTGAAAACACCATCAACATCTGTCCCCTAGTTCTTGGTTCCAACGAGTATGTGAGTTGGTACCGGGAACTATATGAAGATGGTGTGCTGATTGTCTTCGCTGGTAGTCGTCCCAGAATGCAAAAAGAATTTTCTTGCCGTTTCAATCATCTTTCCTCGAGACGCACAACCGTCATGTCTTCTTAAATGCCTATCAAATCAACTTTTAGGGTTTCTTCTAAGTTCGACACCTGTCAAACATCCGCTGGGTTCCCGCCAAAACCGACGGTGATGAGCGTCCCAGCCATGACTATAAGAAAGCGAGGCTTTCACTGTTCCATTTTTTTCTTTTTCGGCAATTTCTCCTTCTCTTCCGAAAACCTTTCTGTGGTCCGTCCAACTCCGTGCTCTCGAAGTTCAACCGTGGTCTTCTTCTTTCGCTGTGCACATAAGGAACGGGCATCACCGCACCGTATAACCTCCTGCTTTTTGAGAAGAACAAGTAAGTCTTCTGAGCGACTTCTCCTCTTTTGTATGCTGTGATTCTGTTTGTTTATTTTGCTTAGGGAGAGACTTGTGGTTTTGTTGGGTCCTGCTTTAGGGCACTTTTAGAGACTCCCTATCTAGTTTAGCACAGAAACCGTGGGTAGCTCCTCATAGACTGATTCTCCTCCCTTCTCTGTTTTTCTGGGTGTCAGGGATGTCCGATAATAGTTCTTCCTCCGAAAGGCCTGCCAAGATTTCAACTCCCCCTGCTGAAGAGCTTTCCTCGGGCTCAGGGGCACCTAGTGTAGAAGACCTTGACACTACTCCTACTGCTTCTGAGATCGAAAACGACTCCTACCATCAGAGGGTTCCTCGGAAGGACCCAGAGCCTGGTGAACTTGAATCGTCGGCTCTGGATATGAACCGTCCCTCTAAGATAACCGAAGATGATCTCGCCCTTCTCCGTCAGCGGTATAATATTCCGATAGACATCGCCCTTGACGTTCCCGGCCCTATGGATCGTGCCAGCCAACCTGATGAGGGCTCGGTGGCACTTCTTCCTGCCTTCTTTGAGTGTGGGCTACGGCTGCCGATGCAACGGTATTTTGCTTGGATGCTTGCTGAGATGGAGATTGCCCCTTGCCAATTAAGTTTAAATAGTTGGAGGATTCTGGCCGGCATATATGTGGTTTGGCATCGGGCAGGTTTGGGTGTGCCTTGCTTGGAAGAAGTGAAGAGGTTATATCGTTTGAAATCCAACCCGAAAACTCACTACGGTTGGTATTACCTCTCTGCTTATGACAGCTCGTCTAACCTTGTCCAGAAACTCCCCGATTCCAACAAGAATTTTAAGGACCTTTGGTTCTGGGCTACTGGGGACTGGGGTCGGGTTCTGAGATCGTTTGAGGAGGATGTCTCGGTTCCGGACATCTTCAGGGCTGGAGGTTAGGAGTTTAATGCCCTTTAATTCTTTCTTTATTCCCGTTCTTAGTTTCTTAGGTTTCTGACTTCTCTGGTTCCTTCCAGCTTATTGGCGAGATGCTCCCAAGGTTTCTCGTCAGGTTCGGAGGCGAGTATATTGGGCTCGTCGGTATGCCGCCCACTGGAGGGAGCTGGTAAATGACGCGGCTTTTGTTGAGTCTGGCCTTATTCGGGCTGTCCCCACGGATGTCTCGGGTCGGATAGGTAGATGTCTGCTGTTTGTTCTGTCTTCCCTGTTTGTTTATTTTGATGTCTCTCTTCCTTTTTCTTCTTCTGTTTATATGCTCCGGTCCTGATTTTCTCTTTTTGCTTTTGCTTTTTGTAGGCATGTCGAAAAGGCCAAAGTTTCTTGAGAAGTTGGCCGGTACCATGAAGAAAACCGGTCAAGCTGAGGTTGGAACTTCTCGGGCGCAGCCTGATCTTGTTGAAAAGGTGTCTCCAGGACAAGTTCAAACGGGTGCTCGGGGGAAATCTTCCTTTTCTGGCGTGCAATCATCAGGATCTGCTCGCCTTGTCAGTCCACCGAAACCCCTTAGGAAGAGGAGGCGTCAGCTTGGGGCCGAGGAGACCGAGTTGGCTCAAGAGGAAGAAGAGGAGGAAGCTGCTCCTGTTACGAGGAATGACGTCCGTAGGGGGAGGAAGTCCTCTGAAGGCTCTTCCAAAAAGCGGAAGGGCCCTGTGGTCCTCGGGGTGGATGACTTGGGAGAAAGCATCCGGGAGGCTACCTCACACTTAGTGCCGGCTTTCAATGAATTGGCCGAAGTGATTCCCCCGGGGGAGGTTTCGAGGTATGAGGATGCATCTCCCGAAGGTGTTGTGACTGAGATGAGTTCTCAGATGGCGAAGGTATTTTCACTTCCCTTCTCGGTTTTTGGGTATTTGGTCCTTTTTTTTATGTATTGACTCCATTCTTCTTTTTTGTGTGCAGGCCAACTACCTCATGGCCAAGAATAAGGGTCTTATTCTGACTTTGTTGTCCGAGGGTGGTCAGGCCCAGAGGCTTCAAAATCGTCTCTCCGAAGTGGAGGCAAAACTTGCTGACCGGGATGAGGTGATTAAGAATCATGAGGCGACCGCTGTTGAGAATTTCAAAGCGAACAAGGCTCTCAAGGCTGCCGCTGTGCTGGAAAGAAAGCTTGCTGATAATGACAGGGAGGACCTGAAGGTTGCCCAATCTGATATTGGCGTTCTGAAGGGGAATGTAGCAAGTGCTGAGGCCAAGTTGAAGAACAAAGACGAGGAGGTTGCACGGGCCCGAGATAGTCTTGAGAGGAAAAAGACCGAGCTTGAGGAGAGAGAGATCGACCTCGAGGAGAGAGAGATCGAGCTTGAGAAGAGGAGAGTGAGCTTGAGGCCGAGAAGGAGGCTATCCGCCTTGAGGGAGTTGGTGATTGTGCTGATTTAATTCCGATGGTGCTGCCAGGTCTGAACATGGACCCCATTCGTGCGGCCATCAGCTATTGCAAGGGGGATATCTCCGAGGAGGAGTTTCGGAAGTGGCTCCCTTCCCCACCTGAGGAGGCGATGGATCCCGCCCCTATTTCGGTTGTTCCGGCTTCCGAGGCTTCTTACGAAGAACGTCCTGAGGTTCCGGCCGCCGGCGATGACTGCCCTGAGATCCCTCCTCCCGTCCCTGAAGTAGAAGTCTATCCTGCTGTCGAGGTTGAAGCCACAGTCCCTCCTCCCGATGCCGAGCCGCTTCTCCCGCCACCTGAACCATCTGAGGAAGAAATTCCTGCCCCTGTGCGGGCTGAATGAAAAGGGTAACCCTACCGGGGCCCTATGTACACTTTAATTTTTTGTAATAACATTACAATTTGTATTTATACACACATGTATATTTATGTCTATTTATTTCTCTTTTTGTTTTTATGCTTCTCGTTATCCTAACAATTTTAAGGTTCATTAGGGGTCAGCATGAGCCGGAGGGGTCTAATTTGACCCCGAGCAGAGTGAGGCACTTGGCCCCGGGGGAATGTTACCTCCCCAAACCAAAGAAGCTGACTCGGTGGGACGTAACCCGACCCCGAGTTGAGTGAAAGACTTAGGTTCTGGGGGAATGTTACCTCCCCAAACCAAAGAAGCTGACTCGGTGGGACGTAACCCGACCCCGAGTTGAGTGAAAGACTTGGGTTCTGGGGGAATGTTACGTCCCCAGTCCAAAGGGCAGACTCGGTGGGACATCGCCCGACCCCGAGCTGTAAGAATCACTTGGTGCTGGGGGAATGTTACGTCCCCAGTCCAAAGGGCAGACTCGGTGGGACATCGCCCGACCCCGAGCTGTAAGAATCACTTGGTCCTGGGGGAATGTTACGTCCCCAGTCCAAAGGGCAGACTCGGTGGGACATCGCCCGACCCCGAGCTGTAAGAATCACTTGGTCCTGGGGGAATGTTACGTCCCCAGTTCAAAGGGCAGACTCGGTGGGACATCGCCCGACCCCGAGCTGTAAGAATCACTTGGTCCTGGGGGAATGTTACGTCCCCAGTCCAAAGGGAAGACTCGGTGGGACATCGCCCGACCCCGAGCTGTAAGAATCACTTGGTCCTGGGGGAATGTTACATCCCCAGTCCAAAGGGCAGACTCGGTGGGACATCGCCCGACCCCGAGCTGTAAGAATCACTTGGTCCTGGGGGAATGTTACGTCCCCAGTCCAAAGGGCAGACTCGGTGGGACATCGCCCGACCCCGAGCTGTAAGAATCACTTGGTCCTGGGGGAATGTTACGTCCCCAGTCCAAAGGGCAGACTCGATGGGACATCGCCCGACCCCGAGCTGTAAGAATCACTTGGTCCTAGGGGAATGTTACGTCCCCAGTCCAAAGGGCAGACTCGGTGGGACATCGCCCGACCCCGAGCTGTAGTTTTTTGAATAGTCCCGGTGGTGGTTGTTTTTGCTTTCAAAGGATTTTGCCAGACAATGAATTTTTATTCATGCTTGGGGGCGTGTTGCCCTCTTTACAACAGTTGTTCCGATTCGGTGTTTTGCCCGGTTTCTGCAAAAAAGAAAATAGAAGAAAGGAAAGTTGATTTTTACGGGAAGTACTTTCTTAACATTTCGGCGTTCCATGGTTTCTTCAACCTCGTGCCGTCCAGATGTTCTAGGATGTAGGCCCATGGTCTTACTACCTCGGTGATTTTGTAGGGTCCTTCCTCGTGTTCTTGTCGTCCTCGTCTCTCTGTCTCTTCTTGGTGCCTCTTTCCACGCAGAGGGTCTCTCGCGAGAAAGTGGCAAAACAGCTGCGGGCTATCTTCTGGCTTCCGTATATGATCCCGATCCCTTCCCGTTTGGGGAACTTCAATTTCAAGTAATAGCAGGACATTGCGGCCTTGGTTTTCATCATGAAGGGGCGGCCGACAATGACTTGATAACTGCTCATGCAGTCTACTACAGTGAAGTTTATCATGATTGTTCGGGTTTTGGGGGCGGCTCCGATCGTCATTGCTAGTTGAATTCTTCCCAGCGGGACGACCGTTGATCCCCCGAAACCGTACATGGGGGTGCTGTCCTCGGTTAGAGCTGTGTATTCTACCCCCAGGCTCTCCAAAGTTTCTTTGGAAATTATGTCCATTGCGCTCCCGGGGTCCACCAAGATTCTGTCCACTTCTGTGCCGCCGATTGTTGCTTTGATTATTAGTGCGTCGTCATGGGGGAAACTTACCCCCTGAGCGTCTTCATCGGTGAACATAATGGGTGTCGACCGATTTCCTCGTGGGTTTGGGATTTTTTCTGTTTTCAGCACCTCTGTCCCCCGTGCTCGGCTGTAATTCTTTCTCGACTGGTTAGAGTCCCCGGCCAGCGTTGCCCCTCCTGCGATGACGTTCACCTCTCGATTCCTTGCCCTTTGTCTGGCGGCCATGATCTCGTGGTCGATGTAATTGTTCAGGTACCCGTTCCGGGCCAGGTCCTCCATTTGTTCCCGCAGGTCCTTGCATTCATCGGTTGTGTGCCCTTTTAGATTGTGGTGCAGGCAGTAGGATCTTTTGTTTTTTCTGTCTGGGGGAAACCTCCTGAGGTCGGGTTCTATTAAGAGGCCTTTCTCCCGTATCTCCATGATGATTTCCCCTGGCGGCTTGCTTAGGGGAATATACGCTTCCTCTCGGACCACATGGTTTACTTGAGTTGCGGGCCCTTTTCCTTGATCCTTTTGTGCCATTGGCTTGAACTCTTTGGGTCTTGGATTGAACTTCCGGAATTCTCTTTCCGGTCGCCGATGGTCTTCTCTCCTTGTCACCATTTCTCTGGCGGTTGTCCCTCTCCGGGATACTTTTTCCTCGCTTTCAAGTAGGACGTACTTCCTGGCTATCTCCAGTGCGGTAGCGTAGTCTGGTGTCTCATGGATCCTCAGGTGGGTCCATAGTTTCCCGACTCTTAGGGCCCCTTTCAGACTTTCCAGGGCTTCTTGGGATTCGTACCCTCCGACCTCGAGTACAGTGTTGTGATACCTTTCAATGAAGCTTTTCAGTGTTTCGTCGTCTCCTTGTTTCATGAGCCTTAGTTCTCCTATTGTTTTCTTAGGGGTGCAGGCTCCTTTGAAGTGCCGGATAAACAACTTCTTAAGTTGGGAGAAGCTCTGAATGCTCCTCGGGGCCAGACTCCTATACCATAGGATGGCAGGCCCACCTAAAGTTAAGGGAAATACTTTGCATATGGCGTCGCCCGTTACTCCCTGTACTTCCATCAGGAGGACAAAGTTTTCGATGTGGGATTTTGGGTCGGAGTGGCCTTTGTATGGTGCCATGGTCGGCATGTTAAATCGCTTCGGGAACTGTGCTGACCTTATCTCTTCCGTAAGGGGAGACCCCTCTTCCTCGCCTCGGGTGTCTCCCGCGCCGGTCTTGAGGCCTTCTCCCTATCTGGTCATCTCTTTTCTCAACCAAGACTTTATTTCACGGGTTGTGCCCCCGTGTCGCCTTCTGTGTCCTTCTGTTCGACTGTCGTTCCGGGCGTGGCGTTCTTTAAACCCGGAGGTCTCCTGTATGTCTTCGTTATACTTTCTATCCTCCCTCTCGGAGTTGTAAAAACTGTCGGAGGAGGGGTCGGGTGATTGTTCCTCCTCTCTTCTTCTTCCCATGTGTCTTCTGATCGTGGCTCTCTTCCTACCACTTCAGATCTCATCCCATAGGGGCCTCTCTTTCTGGGTCCCTCGTCTTCGCTTACATCTACTACTCTTTTCCCTCTTTCCCTCTCTTTCCTCCTCTGGCCGGTCCCGGTTTCAGGTTTCTCGTTGTTTGCTTCTTCCATTCTTTCTAGTCGATCCATCATAGACCTCATGCTATCTTCCATCTTTTTCATCCAGTCCATTGCCGGACCTCCTGGTTGGTGATTTCCGCCCTCCGCCATTTGTCTTATCACGTGAACTGCTTTTTGTGAAGTTCCTCACAGACGGCGCCAACTGTTGACGGCTGATTTTGGCCTCGGGGTAATATGGGAATATCACCTCCGAGGTAATACTCCTTCAACGGTGAATTTGTTTGGTTTATGGGGGACCAAAAGCAAATTTAGCGGGAGACGGGAAAACACACCAATCGACAAAGAGATTTAACGTGGTTCAGTGGATTTGGATCCGACTTACGTCCACGGACACAAACAGGATGATACTTTTATTACTTAAATACTCTTTTCGAGTCTCTTTTTGTTTTCTACAAGTCAGAGCTTGAAGATTCAGATCCCTAATTTTTTGATGATTTTCAGATGATCTTTACACATGCTCTACCCTCCTATTTATAATAATACAGAAATCAGACTCCTATTTGCATAAGAAATCCTATTTGAACTCAATCTTCTCTTCTTGTAGGGATTCCTGATCCGGTATTGCCTTCTTCTTCCGTATTCCCTTTTGGATTCTGACTCCTTCTCCTTGTGAGAGTAGGATATCTTTCTTATCTTATCCACAAGGATGAGGTGCTGTTGTCTTGAACACGGCTCGTTGTCTGGTCGGTCTTCATGAGGTCGGCCATGATAATCTTTTATGCTGATAGTGTTTCTGCCGACCTTATAGTGATCGGTCATCCTGACCAAAGTGGTCGGTCTTCACATGATGTGGTCGGGTCGGTTATATGATCTCACCCAGTCAGGGATTTTACCATTTTGTCCTTGTCGTGCTGTCTTAAATGTTGTAGCGCCTGAAAACACCATCAACATAAAGCAAAGAGAAGATGCTATTTGTTGATTCTCTAATTCTTCATGGCACGCCAAAAACTTATTAAAAAATAAATGGAAAAGGCATCCGGCCAGTTTGTGCTTCTTCTTCATTGAAAGAGAAAGATTTCCAATCATTTTTTTAAAAGGCTTTGAGGATCATATTTCTTATAATATATTTCCAATTTTGAAATTACAAATACCCCATCAAATATGAAACAACAAATGGCACCCAAAAAAAAGAAAAAGATGTCGTGGGTGCATGTATCGTATAATTTTGGTATGTGTTTTTGACCAACTTTCATTCTTGTAATTGCAATTTCTTAATTGATAATTTCAAATTTTAAGGGAAAAAAACAAGGTTGGTGGTATTATTATGAATGGAAAGAGGAATGTGGCATTTCTGTTGTTGCAAAGGAATTATAATATGGTTCTTGGTTTGGTGGTGTATGATTTATGAATTGATTTTTACGTTATGGGTTTGAATTCATGTGATGTGTTTCTTGTAAGAGTTTGGGACAGTCAGAGATTTTAGCTGATCCGCTTAAGCTCAGGTTAGGTGATTTGGCGGCGAGATTTACATGGAAAAAAAGTACTATTATTCATTGCAATTGTGAGAGATTAGCATTGTTTTTTTTTTTTTTTTTTTCTGTCTACCTTTTTTGAGTTTTGTATTCGTTTTTTTTTAATTAGTCGTCGATTTTAATGACGTTGAAGGAATAATATACTTGACCTCATTTAATGGGAAAAAAATATTTTATTTGATGATGATTGAAGAAAACCCCAAATCTTTTGCACATTTTGGGCATCAGACTCGATGATGATTGAGGAAAACCCCAAATATTTTGCACACTCCAATCCGAAAAGCACAGCTTCTGCTTCTGCCACTTCCACATCTCCCTGAAATTTAATACTCTTCGCCGCAACCGCTAAAAAAATACCCAAGTGATTTCTGAACACCACTCCCAACCCTACTTTATCTGCTTTCATGTCGACTGCAACGTCTATATTATTACCCAATAAACCAGGGGGGACCAGGCCAAGACGCCAACATCACTACTTATCTCACTGGGTACCTAGCCTTTCAAATTAGCTCTAATAGACGCGTTCCAAAAAGCCTCAGCCTTCGCAACAATGGATGTGCAATCCGTAAACATGCCTTGGATTACATCATTGTTCCTTGCCCCCCATATGACCCACATCAAAACAAATATTTCTCCATTTCTTCTCGAGTTAAGTTGCAAAAGCCCCATTGTAAAAGGTCACCAAAGCCACCTTTCTCTGCCTTCGCACAAACATCTCTACCAACATTTTGACCCCAACAATCCCTCGACGCTTTACAAGTAAACAGAGCATGTACCACTGTCTCAATTCCTCCAGACCATCTTTGACACCCAACATCCTTTAAAATTCTTTTGCATTGGAGTTTATCAGCTGTCAGAAGCCAGCCACAAACCCCCCGCAAAGCAAAAAATTTAATCTTTTCAGGTATTCATAAACCTCACACCATTTTCCATAGGTTTTGATCTGAGCATGAAGATGAACTCTCATCTTCAGCTAGCTTACAATCCCTGGCCAGATAGTATGCAGTTTTCACAAAGAAATGACCTTTTTTTCAAAAATACCATATCATTCGATCTTGCTTCGCTTCCTTGGGCAGATGGATATTCATAATCTCCTTGGCGTCTTCATCCATAAAATTATCCTTTATAAGGTCTTCATTACACCTATTGTTCCCCAAAAGTAAACAGCTCACTTTGGTATCGCCAGACAAGAATTTACTCAGGAAATGCCTAAAAAGTTTAGGTCTAGGCAGCCAGTTACTATCAAGAATTGTTGCACTAGTACATCCCAATCCTCCATCTGATCCCCTTTTCTAGAATATCTCTTCCCCAAATAATGTTTCTCCATATAAAAGATGGATTGTGCCCAAGGTTTGCGCATAGGAACTGCCCATTTTTAAAATACCGAGCTTTGAGAATGGTTGCCACTAGCGAGTTTGGATATTGTAAAATCCTCCATCCCTGTTTCGCCAGCAAATCTTGGTTGAAACTACCCATATCCCTAAACCCCATACCTCCATCTTTTTTCGAGTTGCTCAGTCGAGCCCACTTGGTCCAATGTATCTTCCTTTTATCACTCATTGTGTTGTTATTTAGTATTGATTCTCCATATTGTTGTTATCATTACTCATGTTTGTACCTGTGATTAAATTTCACTACATGTCTTTATATAAATTTCAGTATAAAAAATTTCAAAGCAAACATGGCGGGAAATGCAAATTGAAAATTGGATTTTAGGCATATTATCAAATTGATTTTTTTTTTAATAAAAAAATTAAATTTTTGAATGTTGACAACTGTGGCAGTGTTACGACGTTTATCTATGTTTATTTTTATCCATAAGCCAATTTTGGAATGTTAATTGCCTTGGGTCTTGTATTATGAAAAATTAGCTTAAAACTCGTGTAATGGGCAGATTAATTTAGATGAAGGCTGCGGTTAAATAAAAATGTAAAAATATTAGGCACAATAGTTTCGATTCAAAAATGTACATGATTTTTGGTTGACACATATTTATTTATGGAAAGAAAAACCTAACTCAATACAGTGAATTGACATGATTGAAGGAGCGTTCATAATTTGGTTTAGAAATATATAGATATATGGATGGCGTGTTCTTCTATTATCGCCAAATTGATAAAGCCACGCCACTTTCTTATTTCAATGGCTTCAAGAGTTGATGTTTGGGTTTGGAATCAGGAATTTTCAATTTTGTTTCTTAAAGACAGAGAGTTGTTGTTTGGTTTCACCGGGTTTGGAAATTTATATAAACCAGTCGGGATAAAATTGAATTAATGAAATCGAATTGCACCCATAATATGTTGGAAAACCACAAATAAATTGATAGTATAGACTACATTAAATAAATAAAAGATGTAAATGAATGAATTAAAGGGTTTTGAAAAAAAAAAAAACTTTGGAAAATCACAGAAATTAATAGTATAGACGGTATTAAATAAATAAAATATGTACATGAATAAATTAAAAAGGCTTTAGAAAAAGAAACTTTGGAAAGTCACAAAAAAAAATTGATAGTATAAATTGTATTAAAGAGAGAGAATATGTACATAAATGAATTAAAAGGCTTTGGAAAAAAGAAACTTGGGAATATATAGATATATAGATTCATTAGATTAAATCAATAAGAGTTCATCATTTCACTTGAATCAATGGGAGAGCTCAATTGGATTTTATTTTATAGTAATATATAGATAGATAGATTATTAGTTCCAAGAAGTATTTAATAAAATTTTAATACATGGGTATATTAGAAAATATATAAGTAAAATTTATTATGATAATTGTATTAACTATTTTTTTTAATCTATCTGAAAATAAAAGTAAGTCTATATTTGTGAGTTAGAGGGAGTAATGATAATAATAAGAGATAAAAAGCTAAAATTAGGTATCATTAGTTTTGTGATTTGTGATGAATTCTCAATGATAGGATCAATTTATTGTGATAAAAAAAAGTTTGTTGTTGGAGTTAAAGACCTACTAGAAATTCTTAATGGAGCTTATCAACCTACGATTTTATTGTGACCCACATTTGGTCCCCAAAATTTTCATCAATGTTTTATACAGTACGGCTAAAAATTGCAATGTCATGCATTGTATAATATGAGCAAAGTTGCCTACTAGCAAGGGCGGGACTGTGTTGTGGGTAGTGTTAGAAACAAAATCTTGAATATTTATTAAGATTTTGAGATATTTTTTTATCCGATTACAAGTTTTGAATGTGATTTATGATAATTTTGTAAGAGTTTGTATATCAAATAGTGATAGCAATCCCACATGGAAAATGTAAAGGGAATATGGAAAGTTTATAAGTGGACTTTGCACACTTATATTAAATTGGAATGATATGGCTTGGGCTTGGACTTAGATGTATGACTTGTGTGTTTAATATATATTAATTAGTCAAATGATGGGCCTTGGGCTCTTGTGATTAATTAGCCTCCTTGAATAATGTTTTCTTTTTTAGTATTATGGTTTTGATTTTCCAGATTAAATCAGAAGGATATAACCCTTCAATCAAACTGAAAATGAGTTACACCATTTCATCTTCAATTGTTCCAACTGTCACTATATATACAACAATACGTTTTGCAGATGAGACATAACTTTTGTTCCTTGGAAAACGTTGAAACTGTTTCTGATATTTGAAGAAAACGAAATACAAAACAACATCTAGTAAATTCGTCAGGGGTCGATTTCCGTGCAGAATTTCGACTTCAGATTGTTGAATCCTGGTGGCAGACGTCCGAAGAACTACAAGCACAAGAGTAGGGACGAAATTCTGCTATAGGACATAGCGTTTCGCTAGCCTCAATCTTCAAGTCTGTGAGTTTGTAAATTGAATTACTTGCACTGTAAGTTTCAATTTTGATTGTTGTTATTTTTCATTAGAATTTTCAATTCTGTATTGGTATTGTTATTGTTATTGTTTATACAAATATATTCAATAAAATTATAGCATTCACTGATTGTTCTTTAACAATTTTTTCATATTAAAAAATAACGAGAATTTCTATGTTTTTCGTTCCGAATCTTAAATTTTTAACTAAATTGCTAATTGTGGGCTCCAAGCCTTGAATATATACATACATACATACATATATACGATATATATTAAGATTCTCGTTATTCATATATATATATATATATTAAATATTAAAAAATTATTTTAATCATATCATATACGATATCAAAAAGAGCAATGATATTCTTACACACATTTATCCCTAAAGTTTTTACAACTCCTTTATTGTAGTTACAGTGAGCTACAGTAAATCACTGTAACTACAGTGAAAGAGTTGAGAAAATTTTAAAGATAAGAGTGTGTAATTATATCATTTTTGTACCAAAAAATGATAGATTCTAATGCTACAAAGAAAATGTAGGCTTTTAATTGGATTATGCACAAGATATGAGTTTGTTACTACATTGTAATCAGATGTAAAGCGGCAGCGCAGCAGCACAATATATTTATATATATATATATTATATTATATGTCGATTACTTGAATATCAAGCAAGTCAAATGCCTAGCATTTCAGAATTTCGGAATCGTGTCTATTGTACATGAGAATCAAAACGAATCTGCCTTTGAAAATAGAGACATCACTCGCTTGCATAGGAAATAAATTTATTTGGTTAGTGAAATTTCGGTCTCAAAACTCAATTAAGTACTTCTTTTTTTTTATTCTTTTAAAAGGAAAATTTAATATTTTTAAGATCCAATCACGTGATCTTATAGTAATTACATGATATTTTTCTCAATCAATCCTTTTGCCACTTGACACTTGTTCTTAGAGAATAAAAAATATATATATTCTTTTTATTGAATTCGTTCCTTTCAAAGTTGGTTCTTCTATATCATTCTTATTTACTTATTTCTTTATTTTTCCCCCACATTGGATCTAAAAAAAATAAATACGCCAGATTAAATGCCGACTCACATTTACCACATTTCGGAAACAGGACTATCAAATACGCTTTTACCTCTTTCTTCTTTTTTTTTCTTTTTGGAATCGTTGGAAATACCGCCGTCAAACTATCAAAATTGCGAGCTTTTACCTCTCATTATTAGCAAATTAGAATTTTAGTCTGTTTGAGGAGCAAATGGGTTGTAATGTAAAATTAGTTAACAAAATATTTGTCTTCAAAGACTCCAAAACAAAACATTTGAGCAATGCAAGATTACAAACTAAATGATGTGTTACCAATCAATACCGCTACATGGAATAGTTGATTTGTTATGCCACGGTTAATGTGATGATTATATAGTATCAATAAACAAATGGACAAATCCAGTGCCACAACATTTAAGATACAAATTTTGTAAACACATAGTTACTCAAAATATTTTGGCTCTCAATGCAACCACAATCCAAAAATAGGAAAATAAAATGAAGTCATAGTGGGTCTCAATCTTGGCTTCTTCTAGCCACTTTTATGGTTTATCTGTTACCTTAACAAACAATATAAAAAAATTCTTACCCCAAAAAAAAAAATGTAAAAAGCCCTGAAGGAAGGGGCCAGTACTGATAAATTTAATGAGATATATATCTATGATACTACAATTGTAACATTAAAGGAAAACATTCGTTACAGCATTTAAGATAATAAGGATCTGAAATAAAAGAAGGCGAAGAAGAAAGAAACAATGGCGATTCTTACAGAGATTGCTTACCAGTTATCTGCTATCGGAATTAGTTATTTGTCCGCTTCAGCGGTCTTCTATTATTTCTCCTTTTCATCATCCTGCAACTTGAAGCAATTTTGATGAAGAAGAAAAATAATGAGTACGCATATTCAATCGAGTACGATTGCAAAGACCCTCATCCGGCCTTGGGCCTGTCAAATTCATATAAAATACAATCTATCTGGAAAATATAAATTTAAAGGGTTCGAAACCTATTAAATGCTCTAGTCCGAATTTATGTCATCTTGCACGTCAGCACAAAGACATCTTAGATTCCGAAAATAATGTGTTATTATGCATCTACTGACAAGCATTGGCATACAATATGTATAATGATATTGCATCCTTGTTAACTTTGGGTCTTATCCTTTGTATGTTTCCTTGTCTCCATTAATCCAAAACGGTAAATGAATAGCATTTAACACACAGAGAAGATGTGGAAGAATGTGAAACGTTTTAGTGAACTCTAAAGCTGAGCTTACCGAGCTGTCCATCTTGTCCAAATCATCATCAAATTCTCCATCACCGCCATCTAACAAGATATATTAACAGTACATTAGACATAGCAAAAAAAATTCAAAAAGCTTAAGTTACTTCATTTCCATTGCTCAGATAGGTCTTATGGATAATGATTCATTTCTCCGAAAACAATAGCCAGCACAACACCAGGACAACAGACTTGCAACTAACAAGATGCAGACTATATTTCTACCCCATTGCCTGTTCTCCTAAATAATGAAGAGTTTTAAGAACTTCATGAGTGTACGAGTTGTAGCAGTGGGTGCTAGTTGGTTCAACTGGTAAAATGCAGGGGGTACAAGAGGTCTGGAGTTCAAACTCTGCTCACATTGGTGGGGGAGGGGATTTGGTTACCATCTTGTTACTATTTTATCCTTTAAAAAATGTAAAAGAAGTAACACACAATTGCTTGGAATAAACATCCTACTCGCATTGGACACTGGACAGGTAGGTAGTTTATTTACAACAAGCTGTACAAATAGAGAGCACAAATTTGAATATAGAAAACGAGTACTCTCGATTCTTTCTGTCAGTTAGAAGAGATATAATAATTGATTGGGAAATGCCTTAGGAATAGGAAAATAGCACAATGCAACTAAAGTGGTGACTAAAGCTTACCTAAAAATGTATTGCATTGCATGGGACCTTTCAGATTGTAAATGAAAGCTTCAATGACGAAAATAATGTTTTGGAATATAGATGCAGAAATGAATTTCAAGGCCAGAAAAAATAAAATGTGAACCTAAGGAGAAAAGTACGCAGGCAAAAGATCATATGATCAATCATATCATTAAATGACCATGGTCATGAGTTATCGCATTGGTTTACCTTGGTCATCATCACTGTCTCCACCAAGGAGAAATACATCCAAGTCTTGTTCGGTTGCTGATGACGTTGGAGTTTTACTGTGCTTGTTTGATTCAATGGCCTCCGATTTGGGAATTTTTTCAACTGTTGAAGGTTCTTTAGCTCCAGCATCTTTTACTTGTTCTGAGGACTTTAGCTTAAGATTATCCATGTAGCATTTCTCATAACTAAAGGCAAGCATAAATAAAGAAAAGCTCACACACAAATAAATAGAAGAAAGCCGGAACCTATGTAAACAGCATGGCTGAGTAAGTATATTCTATAAATGGCAGTGATTGCCAGGGCAAATAGAAAAAATGTAAGAAAGCATTTCCAGAACAAATAGAAAGAAAACGTAAGCAAGCATTTGCATTTGCATTTGCATCATATGTGTATGCACAAAAGTTCACCTATATATTACATTTTTTTTATAGGAACCTATATACTACATTTTGGTCCCAAGTTTATGGGAGCTATGTCGAAGGGATTAGTTTGTAAATTACCAGGTCAGGATTCTACTGATGGCTGTGAGTGCAGAGAAATTACGTAATTGATACCAAAAACCAAAGTTGAGATAAAATGTTCCACGACACCCTTGACCATTGGGCAGAGGCACATACAAGTCAGTGGAGGCAAATTTAAATATTTGTTAAAATGTTTCCTATAAATTAATGAAAAATTTAGTTTTTTTAATGAGATAATTTTATTATGTCCCATTAAAATGAAGAATTTCTATCACTTTTTGTGAATATCAAAATTTTCCCCCACTGAATTAATTTTCTGGCTCCGCCACTGACCTTGACTTAATAACTAAAAATATAAGAAATATGTTTGGTGGAAAATTCACAGGTACCTTCAGATTGAGGCTTCAGCAGTCAACTCATGCATTAAAGCATTCAGAAGCACTTCAGTGCATACTGTCAGCATACAAAGACATGCACGGGCACATATAATAATTTATTTCAAAAATCTATTTGCATTTTTCAGCCTAATCAGCAAAAATTTCAATATTTATTCATGTCATTTTATATGGATCCCAATAGGTATATACAACCTCCAAATAGTGTTCTTAATACTTTTGCTATTAAACACTTTTCTTCATATCAATAATGAGGAAAGGATATCAGTAGAAGCTCCCACAAAATATCTTAGAAATCAAGTTGTTATGTGATGCCCTATAAAGGTTACAAGCATAAATAGGGAAATCTAATTTATATATTTGGATTCAGCATGAACAATCAAGGACAACACTGTCCTATGGGCAAATAGATCAGCAAAAGCTAGAATTGAGGCTTCTCACGGAAGAAAGTTTACTTACGGTTCAACGTGCTTGTTAACTAGAATAAAATATATCCGCCAGAACTTCCTTTCTTTCATAATCCGTGGGCACAACTCATACCTTAGATTTGAAATTTCCTGCAATAAAGAATACATGAGATCTATAATGCATACACACGGCAAGAGATTTCTATAAAAGTATAAATATCTTTGACCAAAGCTATTTCTATTGGAAGATAATGATAATGAAATGGCATATTATTTTCTAATATTCTTCTCTTGCAGGCCAAAGTAAAAGGCAACCAACCGGTCTGGAAGCACCAAATTGATAACCAGTCACAAACAAAGTAAGATATCTGAGTCCCGTACAATGACCAGTCACGTAATGTATATACAGGAACAGAATTGTTGTTGTACAAACTTTGCAGTTTTTAATCATCCAGCATGCCATCACTAAAAAATCACTCAAAATTAATGTGGCCTTCTCTTTGTGCAAAATGACACCACATCCAGAATTTAAGATAAGTTAAAAGGAGCATTTGTTTTTAGGTCTCTCGGGAGAGACAAAATTTCTAAATGTCCAACATATGGAGAAGATTAAATGTATTATTTTAAAAACTATGACTTGCATACCAAGAGAAGAACTAACCTTGACTGTAGAAAGAACAAGACTAGCATGTTTTACTTGCCATTCATTAAGATCCTTTCTCACATTTGACTCGGTGGGAATATCAGACACCTCTGAATCATCTACACATATAATCCATCAATTAAAAACACAAGTTACCCATTTATCAAATAGCAAAACTGTTACTACTTCTAATTACGAATGTGAGTAAATCAATGAGAAAATCAACTTAATACTATCCTTTCTGATAATTTTGGCATCTGAAATAAAATGCAAGCAAAATAGCATATTTAACTTCAATCAGTGAAATTCTTAATGTTAACACTATTCAGTCCTACAGTGCAATCAAATCAAATACTCATATTAAAATGCTTAAATAATTAAATTCATTAATCAAAAGCAAAAAATAAAGGATCAAAAAGGGATCCAAATACCTCGTAAAGGAAAATCTCGAAATGTGCTCAAAGTAATTTGCTTAATGAACTCTCTTAATTCTTCAGTGACTCCAAAGAGCTCCAGATCCTCCTCTTCTCGGTTAGGCGCAGCAGCGGAAGGCGCGATATTCTCGGCGAGAGACTTGATGAGATCGGCTCGCTTGACGGCTTCGAGTCTGATCTGATCGGCTCGCTTCGACGCCTCGATGGCAATCTCCTTGGACCGCTTCGAAGCCTCGGCGGCGATTTCCTTGGACCGCTTCGACGCCTCTGAGACAATGTCGGAGAGCTTCGTGGAGCCGACGGTTATCTCCGACGATCGCTTCGCCGCTTCCTTCGTCAGCTCCTGCGACCGGCGTGCCGCTTCCTCCGCGAACGTCCGCGCTTTATTCCACAAGTCCATTTCCCTTCGCTTGGCTCCAATCCAACTGATTTCGTAACGGTAATTGATTAACGAAGAGATTGACAGTTATTTTTGTTAGGCATGTTTTGCACGGATCATTTAAAAAACTATTTTGGATGCTTAATCCTTATCCTTATCCGAAAAATGAATATTGGATCGTTAACCAATTGGGCCGGATCATTTTCTTTAAGCCCATGAGACGTTTCAGAAAGCCTTTTCGCTGACCCGAGAACATTTAAAACCTCTGAAAGATAAGGACACTCTAGTAATTTCCGCATTGACTCCCTTTAGTCCTTGCATTTCAAACAAGCAAAGCAATAATAATAGGAAATGTCTTTATCCATGTCTGAGTTGAATCTAATCTAAAAAATCTTGTCTATTTTGCACTTTCAACACACAGACAAATACTACAGTCTTTGTGTAGTTTTAGCTTGTCTTGTTTATCTACATAAGTATCCAAACCAAATTGCTCTTTAATTAAAAAATAATAATAATATATATATATATATAAGCCTTTCTTTTATATATTTTGTCTCAAAGAGCTTACTTCAGCAATCAGCAACACTGGACATGCAAAAAAAATTCAAATTTTGTTGAAGCTGCTACTCTCTCACAAGGTTCGCTTTTTCTTTGTGTGTGTGTTGGGTATTTTTGTATTGCTGTGTTGAGAATTCTTAGTTATACTGGCGAAGAAGACATTTTTTTTTTGATATATCTTGTTTAGAATTTGTTTGTGTTGAAACTGTTGATTGTGTTGGGGGTGATTTTGAGATTTAATTGGTGGCTATTGTTAATTGTAAAGTTCTTTACCCTATGAAACTTTGCTTTTGCTTGTGCAAATAGGTCTCCTAGAACTCTTTATCTGTAATTTATGATTGTTTGGGGTGTTATATTTGAGTTAGTTGTTTATTTTGATACTTGTGATGACTAAGAGATTGAATTTGTGGGTTTGTGTTTCTAGGGTTTGGTTCATATTTTGATGTATAGTTAGTCTCTGTGTACAATGTTGGTTCTAAGCATGAATTCGAAGAGACAAAGACGCCCAAATGTTAGGTTGGGGGAAATAGGAGATGCACCTGCTGCTTTTGCATGTGGATTTTCTCAAATATCTAGTGACAAATTGGGACAGAAGAGATGGAAGCCTGATTTTGTGAACCCTAAAGAAACTGAACATAATCCCATTTTGAGGGTTTCCAAGCAAAAGTCTACTGCTTTTACAGTAACTGACCCTGACCCTGACCCTGACCCCGATCCTGGTGTTTCTTCAAGGAATTCAGCTGATTTGCAACAGAACAGAGAGAATAAGAATCCAAATTCTTCAAATTTGGCTTTTGAAACTGTGAGTTCAGATAGATTTGATGCGACTATGTCTGCTTTGAATTTCGGTACTGTAACTCGGAAGACTAGGGCCATGAAGCGGAGAAGCCAGAGCACCAGAGGCAAAAGTAATGTTTTTGGTAGTGCTTGGAATTCAAAACTTAGCCCTCAGTTTGATGGCGAAGAAGGAAAAGAGTGTGATGGAAAGGATATTGTTGGATTCATATCCAATACCTGTGATGATTATTACCCTGAGAATGTTTTTAAGGACATTTCAGATCGTGAGACACCGGCTACGAGCAAAGAGCCTTGTGGATATGAGGTGGAAGAAACCACTTATGATGGATGGCAACCAGGCAACTCCCACGACTGCTGTAAAGACGATGCTTGTTATGAAGGGAATGCTGCGTTTATTAAATCCGGTATTGAATGGAATGCAACTGGATATGGAGGTAGTGATGTAAATACTATTAGGAGATGGTTGGATGAGCTGGGATTCGGGAAGTATGCTGGTGTATTTGAAATGCATGAGGTGGATGAAGAAGCCTTGCCACTGCTTACCCTTGAAGATCTCAAAGAAATGGGTGTTTTTGCTGTCGGGCCTAGAAGGAAGTTATACAATGCAATTCAACAACTCAGAGAAGATGACGTTTCTGCTTGAAAACTTCCTTAACCTTAACTGTAGTTAATCTTTCTGTTTTTCTCTCACCGACTCTTTGTGCAGGAAGAAGTCACCGATGTATGTAACATTTTGGAACCCTAACATCTTTTACTGTTTTAGTCTTTCACTCTTTTCTAGTTGCGTTAATCGAATAAAATTACTGTTTGATACTTTGTGTCTGTAAGATATTTCTCTCAGGACTTTCTTCACTCTTGATCAGCGTTAAGAATTTTGGGATTATCACTGCCAACTGAGCAAACTATTTTTCCGGGTGCTTGTTGAGAAGAAACTCCTATCTCATTGTGTTGGTAACATATATTAGCTCCTTCAAAATGTAAGTTGTTATGGTATTATTTTTTCTTGGATGGAACAGTTGTTGCATGATAATGCTTTATCATGTAGCCGGTAAGACCACTTCATCGAGAATCTCCACTGCTTAGATATTGGCTGTTATTTTGCTTAAAACTCAATTCTATGTATCAAAATCACTCATTTATTATGAAAAAAAGATTAAACAATCTATTGAGGAAAATATCACATATCGACTGAGATTGATAAATGAACTCAAATTATAATTATTGAGTAATCTTCGAATTATCCTAAATCGGTTAAGCTGCATTGGAAATTAGTTTTTTTGGGTGAGTAGGCCACTAAATTTCAACATAATCTATCATAGAAAAAGAAGGAAAATATATTTCTGTGGGGTTTGAGATCATAACAAGATAAAATTATGTGAAAAAGTCTTGCACCGTTGTGGTCCGTGTGGATATGGTTTAGGATTTAACAGAATTGTAGATGATTTTTCTTTTAAAAAAAAAGATTGAATGCCACCCTCGATTCTTTTGGATTGTGTTGAACTTCTATTTGAAATTTCGTAAATGTGTTAAGTAGCCTCCTTTTAAGACGTTGCCTGCTCCAGAATAAATGAGTTATGAATGTGATGCCGAGTCTGAGCATATACAATTTTTACCATTTATTGAGATACACGTGTAGGGTTGATAAATAGACTAAGTTTGGAAAAACTCAACCACAATTCAAGTGTTTTTTTTTTTTTTTTTAATTTAAACTCGGGTCTTAAAGAAATATAATAAGAATATTAATTTAAAATTTAAAAATTAAGTTTTCAAATATTTTAAAAATATTCATAAATAAATCCACCATTTGCCAACAATATTGACCGACGTAATGGGCCTTTAGGCCTGAAACATCAGCGGATAGTAGCATTGCAGAATTATGAATTTATTTTTGATGCTTTATTTGAATTTCTAATAGATTTAATGTGATAATAAATTCATAGCATAGGTACTGAAATTAAATAGCTCAAATCTAATAATTAACCAAATTGGCCTTGCTTTGTCCTTATAATCCTTGTGAAGTGTGAATATGTGCTAGACACCTCATCAAATGAAGAAGGGAGTGTGATTATTCTTGATTTAGCTATTTAAATTAACTCATCATCAATTTACATTGAATTAATTAACACCAACATAAAGCAAAACATTCCACGTGTATTTTTTTCATCTGCATAGTTATGCTTGTGCCTGCCCCTTTCAAAGGCATACATTATATTCAATCAAAAATGAGTAACACATATATTTGTAGTATCCCATATTGTTTTAAAAAAGGGTATTAGTGATGCTGCCTCCATCAATTTGTTGGAGGTTTTTTATATTGATTTGAGCCTATATTAAAAAAAATTCGTAAGGGACGATGGCTTCAGAATTAATCCGCCGAAATGGAGGGCCGGATCGGCACAACATCAATAACCGCTTATATTTATTCCCTTTGATTCAATTATTACAAAAAAAAAAAATTGCAGAGATATTCACATTAGTCACAAATAGAATACGGTATATTCATCTGGTTTTTGCATAATAACATTGCTTGCCAAGTATTAAATGACCTTTACAATATTCATATAAATAGAGAGAGATACTTTTAGTTATAAAAATGTTGCTGGGTAATGTCCAAATCTATCAATAAGAGACGTTTATTAGGTTCATATTTCTTCGACTCTCATGGGGGGCATGGGTCCCAATAAGAGACATTAATCAATGACTAATTAGCAACCAACATGGTTCTTGATTAGCATGTGGAGTTGAAATTTCAATTAGTATATTTTTAAAATAAAGTCTAAATTATAAGCTGCTACGATTAAGTGGTGGATGAGAGTAAGAGTGACATTATTATAATAATAATAATAATAATAATATCCGCATAGATTTGACACAACTCACAAGGATCAATGATATTTTGGGAATCAACAAGAAATCGGTTGCATTTGTTGTTATCGTTTTGGCAAGTGGGGTCGACGATTATTAATTAGTCGACAAAGTAAAATTAGATGAGTCTATATATCATATATGATGCCCAGTGAGAATCGTATCAGCATCACTATCTGACTATCTGTATTCTGTGTTCTTTCTCACTCACGCATAAAAACAAACACATGGTGGACATAAACGAGAACTTAGTATTGAAAAAACACTATGGGTTGAAATTCAAAACCAGACCAATAACTGGTCCAATCGAGAATTGGCCCTGAATCCGATCCGGTTATTAGATACAAATTTATTTTAAAAAAAAATGATTAAAACTAATGAATCGAACTGAACCGGTTCATTTCCTTAATTTTAAAAATTACAAATTAATATTTTTTTGACTTTTAATTAAGTAAAAGTATTTATATCGTAGGCCGATTCTGTCTGTTTTTTCAGAAAGATTCAACCGATCGACCTACTGACATATTGGACTTTTTGAACACCGATCCGGTTCTAAGAACATTGGGTTGAATTGATTTTTTCTTTTAATTGAAAAACACCCAACCATAATTATTTTTTGAGAGTATAATTTATCAAAAACCTAATTAAATAATTTACATATATCTCCACCCTAAATTATCTTAAATTTAAAATATGACTGTTTACTTTTGCTACAATGAGTTAGGATACGTGAAACATTACTATTTATCTGTATAAAAAATGATATAACGTAATATTTTATTATTATTATTATTATTATTATTATTATTATTATTATTATTATTATTATTATTATTATTATATTATTATTATTATTATATATGTTAAATATTGTTAAGCATCCATATCGCGCCACGTGGTGGATCACTATTAAATTATATTAAATAAAAAACATATTATAATAAGAGTACATTAATTATTAAAATAAAATATCTCTAAAAATAATTTTATTATTAAAAAATTTAAAATTAGAAACTTATAATAAAATAAAAGGAAATGCTAATGAGTATCAAAATGGCACTCTTTAAAAATTCATTTTATGAAAGTTTTAATGGGAAAAATGAAAAAGTAATTAATGTTTTGACAATTTTTTCAATTTCCCATAAAAGTTATGTGAAAACTTTCCTAAAATAAAATAGATACTTAATTAGTGCCCTTATGACATTCGTTAGCACGGCCCTAAAATAAAAATAAGAATCTAATATTAAAATAAGAATCTTATTAATTTAATAGGTGTCACGTAATATGTACAATAATTTTGTATTATTAAATTATAAAATTAAATATCTCTAAAAATAATTTTAAAAAAAATTATAAAAATAAAATAATAAATTATAAAAATGAGAAATTTATTGCGATATAAAAACTGCATCTCATATTTATTATTAAATTATATATTAAAAATATTTATAATTTTTTATTATTATATTGTATAATTAAAATTAAAAAACCTAGTACAATACAGAAAATATTAATCTCCAATTAAAATAAGAAACTTATTAATTCAATTAATTAGTTCATGATAAATAATAAACCTATTATAAAATTAAAAAAAAATTATCTCTTATTAAAATAAGAAACATATTAATTTAATACGTGACACATAATATCAACAATTAATTTTTTTATTAAATTATGAAATTAAAATATCTTAAAAATTAATTTTTTATTTTAAAATTATAAATTAAAAATAAGAAACCTATAATAATAGAAAAATAAATCTCATATTTATTATTAAAATATAAAATTAAAATATCTCTATAATTTTGTTTATTAAATTGTAAAATTAAAAATAAGAAACATATTATAATATAAAAACATAATCTCATATTAAAATAATAAATATATTAATTTAATTAATAATATAATTTCTTATTATTAAACTATAAAAAAATCTCATTAAAATTATAAAAAAAAAAAACATATGTGATAGCTAATCTCTATAATTAATTTTCTTATTACCTATTATAATTAAAAGATATATTGTAATCTCCTATTAAAATATATATAAAAAAAAAATTATGACATTTGATCTCTACAATCAAATTTTCATTAGTAACTTATAAAATTAAAATAGCAAATCTATTACAATATTAAAACATAATCTCATACTAAAATAAGAGACATAAATAGCAGTTGTCCATAAAAACTATCAATTTTTTTAGTTTTTGTGTCTATTGTTATTTTACTTTGAATTATTTTTTTATTTTATTTTTTCGTGAATTTTTCATTATTTGGTATGTTTTATGATGCATACTCTGATTATTAACTCTTACATAATTACGGTTAATATTTCAAGTTCAATAAGAAAATTTAAACTTAAATTGAATAAATTATATTAAATTTCATTGGAATTCATCCAAAAAATAAATAAATATTTTTAACGTTTTTGAATATATTTCTAAATGAGAAAGTAAGACGAGAGAAAAATTATAATATGAATTAAAAATATTGTTTGAGAATTGATAGACAAACAAAAATCTTAACTAAGTTTTTATTATAATATGAAAATATATTTAAAGATATACTCTATATTAATTTATAATTATTTTTCTTTTTTCAAATTTATTGTTGGCGATGAGAAGAAGATAAGCCGGGGCCAAAAAATAAATTCCAAAAGTGCCCAAATCGATCTGTCAAGTGTCAAGGTGGCTCCCCGACACAAATTAATACAAAGAATTGGGGAGCAAAATCATGCACCATACAATTCCAATCCATCCTCAAATCATATAAAAATAATCAGATTTAATCACATTCTAATCTAACTCTTGATTTAATAATCAAATTCAGCCATTTAGGGAACTGGAGAATATTTTTTATTTTCAAGTGTCATTTCTGTCCAATGTTATTTTATTTGAAGTAAAATTATATGATTCAAATTTATTGGAGCTAATTAGTCTCCAATTTGGTGTAAAGTGGACCCATCTCGAAGACCTTCTCGTTGAAATTTGTTAAATGGTTTTATTAGCTACAGCTTATAAAATCTTCATTATTTCATAAAATTAGTCAACATTTTTATTCACCTGAATCAACGGCTTACCAATTAGATACAAAAGGGTGAATTATTTTCCAGAACAAGGGGCGGCCATGAGCAACTTTTTAAAATATATGGTTGTAATTGACGTTAAATTTTCTTAGATTCAAATCCCTTGATTTCTGCCAAAATTTGAAATACATCTGACCACATGTGTGAGCTATTCTCAAGTTCATCCATGTTCTAACACAATTGGATTGGCTATAAATGTGTTTAGTGTTGGCACTCACTCAAATTCCATTAATAGTTGTGGGATATTTAGCATTTCCTTTCAATACAAAATATACATTTCTTTCAAACTCCGAATTTTCCACTAAAGAAAAACAAAAATGGAAAAAAAATACCTAACATTAGGGATAACAATTGGTTAAGACAGATAGAAGTTTGCCAATTTCAGTGCTAGCCGATAATAAATTCGAAATGAAAATTCATCTCGAATTCCATATCGATTTTTGAATTTGACATGAAAAATCATCCTGAATCTTGATTACTACTTGAGATTCTTAGGTAAAAATTTGGTTAATAGTCCCAAATTTTAGACTGAATAGTAAGAAATCCAAAATTCATATTTAAATTAGGGTATTATTATGACGATTGTAACACAATCACAATGGACCTAAATTAAGTAAATCAAAATAAGATAGAGAGTGGGCTGGGGGCACAATCACCACATGATAGGTGGGGTGATGTGGGGCCGAAACTAATAAAATGTATCCGCTCCAACCGACTGGACCTTATAAGCTTTAGCCCAAAGTTGGTGGCTGTGGATAGTGACCGAGAACACCCATTTCAAATGAGTTTATGTAATACGACACCATTTTGTCCTAATACATATTACATACATTTGCAATTTCAAACAACGATGCCTAATTCCAAAATGAATGATTTGGGATTCCAATCTTAATTGAAATTTAAGTTTTTAGTTTTTTTTTTTTAAATGAAAAATATATTGTAGTAAAGTCTATAAAGCATTAAGTTTAAATTAGAATTATATATATAATTATTTTTTCTGAATTAATTATTTTAATTAATTTTTCAAATTAATATTATTATTTATGATCAACAAGTGTGACTGTTAGACTTAAACAGTACAACAATTGAGTTGTTTTAAATAGATATAATCATTGGAATTTAAGTTTAAATGTATCTATTTAAATTGATATGTCTATTAAATCGCATTTGTTCATTTCTATTTAAAGATGATTCTATTGAGCTTTTCAAAAAAAAAAATGATTATATGGAGAACGTTAATAAATCTCTCTCTTTTCTCGATCTTCTTAATGAAATTCTCACTAAAATCACCGAAGTGTTGGTATGAGATTTATTGGCTTTGTTGTATCCTTGAGGTATATTGTCTTAATATGACAGCAAATTAGGGACAATAATTACCTTAATGAAAGTGTAATTCATGCCTCAAAGCAATTATTCGTTCTTCCTGCTATTCTACAATCTATTTTCTATCTTTTATTCTTCAACAAAATCAACTTGAATCCTTACAATAAAAAATAAAAAATTTGGGACAATGGGTAGCTATTCGCGATTTTACACGTTCGACACGTCCGATTTGTCTTATTATGATCCGAACCTACAAAACATACTCAAAACACATCAAAGTGTCTATAAAGCTCAGAATAACCCATAAAATGTAAGATAGATGATAGTAAATATAGATATATCTATCACTCATCACACCCCCAAACTTAGGAAGAGACGTGTTGAAAGACGTTTGTATAAATACATGATGTCCACATGAGCGGTGGGTTAGGGCCATAAGATTTGACAGGACCCCAAATTAATAATAAAAAATATTTTTTTTCAATATATGAGTTAGGATTTTATATAAATACGTGAGCTAATTTTTGATAAAATCACTAAAAAGTAAAAATATGACTCAGACCTAAGAAATTTTATTACATTAAGGAAGTTAAAAAAACTATATTTTTGTCATTATGGTTCACATATTTAAAAAAACTCATATAAGATCCCTTAAAATTTAAGGCTGTAATTGATCAAAATTCATGATTTTCTATAGTTTGTAGGGTATATAAATGTGTATGGATTTCAAGTTTCAACCCATCAAAATTGTAAGGATCATCTATCACGTTGTCTAGAAAACGAGATATCGATTTGATATCTCAAGCCCTTCTTTTTTAATTATTGACATTAATGATCATATATTTATCAAGATTTTGATCTGAAATTATGACATGACATGACCATGTTTAGTTTGAAGATATCTCAACTATGATGTTTAAACTGTTTCCACTCAGAAGTACGATGAAAACTCTACTTTTGTTCAAGGGGAAGGTGGCAATATTACAGATTTCAAAGTATAAAACACAATTATTTATTTTTAAAAAAATTATAGTTTAATGGTAATCCTATTTCCTCACTACCCACGTAAGTAGGAGTTGAATCTGAAACTATTGTTTCCAATCAAGAGACTCGAAATAAATATAAAATTAAATTAAAATATATTTGATTTTCTGAACTATATGTACTTTTGAATTTTATTATTATTATTTTTTAATTATTGAAAATCTCACCGTCAAATCACCTGATTCAGGCTTAAGCGGAGCAATATTCCGAATGCATTAGAAAATTTACCTAATTAGTTAAAATTACCTAATTAAGTAATTTATTAATTACAAAGGGTAAATGCTCATTTAATTAGTTAGATTTGAGTAAATTACCTAATTAGTTAAAATTATTCAAAACACTTCAGTTGTTATTTGCCCCCGAAAAAAATAATCAAGCACGATGAAATGAAATTCCACAATTTCCAAAACAGTTATAAAAGAATTTATTTTTTTGAATCGTTGAAACCTCTTACGGGCTTAAGCGGAGCAATTAAAACATCCGGCTGTCTCAGGTTCTTACAATAAATATATTCATTGGATTCGAGCTCAGAACCTCAAGATGAGATCAAGAACCCTACACCACCAAAACACATTCATTGGAGACGTTATAAAAGAAAATGATATACCTAAAATTCACCTCCTCTATTAAAAAAAAAAAATGTATATTTTTCCTCCAAATTGAGAGCCCTCCAAAGAAAGAAGCATGTGTTTACAAAAAAAAAAAAAAAAAGTGCAAGCAGTGAGAAGTTATTTTGGAGCCTTATAAATTCAAGAAAGATTAGCATGTAAGAGGAACAAATTAAAAATCCAATCAAATCAACTTAATTACAAATCAATCGTAGAAGTCTTCTTTTCAATTTCAAATACAGTGGTGAAGTCTTTTGGGCTTTCAGTTTCCTCATATAGTTAAAATAATTAGTTTTATTAAATAATTAGTTCAATTTCAAATACAGTGGTGTTGTTCTTAGCTATCATTTATTTGTTTCTTTCAATCTAGTAGCAACGAGTTATTATTTTTCTTTTATAATATCTTCCTAAATATTAAATTTTTTTATACATTCCATGATTCAAAAAATTATATAATTAGATTTATGAATTTTAAATGAAAAATAAGTATAATAAAAATTAGTAAGATTATGTCTTATAATATACTAAGAACCATACATATTTATAATTAATTTATCAAATTTGTATCATGAATCAAACCCCAATTAAAAATCCACGGGCCCCGCAACAATAATCATGATTCCGCCACAGAAGAATACAAGTCTTTATCAATATAAAAACTTGAACCGTATCAAATAAAAACCAACTTAAATAAGAAGGGATTTGTCATTTGAGATGAATCCACGTGGATGGATTTGGTATTTGTGTGTCAGAGGGTGCGTGAGAAAGAAGGAGATATGGACAAGTACCAGAAGTCCTAATTTAGAGGGTACGGCCCCCCACCGTCCCATGTGCATGTGGACATGTTCCCATCAAATTACCTGTTCTTCATTCAACCAATCAACTTCAAATTTTTTTTACTTGATTTCTTTCGGGTACCCTTACGGTTTTGAATCTATTTTTGTGGTGGTGACCCATCATTACCCAAATTTTGTTGTGGTAGGTTTTAAGGTGCTTCCCAAACTCCAAAGTCTACACGCAAAGTACACATTATATAGTTTTATTATTATTATTATTATTATTATATACACAAAATTAGAACATCTGGCACAATACAAATAATCATATTGATAGATCCATTTCAAGCCCTATCAGAACTGGAAGTCTAAA
>SKCR01047245.1:0-30678 GCA_019454045.1 Zanthoxylum bungeanum
AGGCTGATTAGAGATTGGTAAGACCGAGCCCTTTGAAGCAAAAACAGAAGTTTATTGGCTTTTGTTTCTGAGTTTAAAATAATATATATATAATTTAATTTAATTTAATAATTTAATAATAAATATGATATTTTATTTTATATCGCAATTAGTTTCTTATTTTTATTATTTAATATTTTTAAGTGTCCCTATCGCATCACATAGCGGCTCACCATTAAATTCTATTAAATAATAAATTTATTACAATAAGAAAATATTTCTAAAATTAATTTTTTTATTTTAAAATTAAAATATTAAATTATAAAAATAAGAAACTAATTGCGATATAAAATAAAATATCATATTTATTATTAAATTATATTATTACAATATATATAATTTTTTATTATTAAATTGTATAATTAAAATAAGAAATTTATTACAATATAAAATATAATTTCCGATTAAAATAGAACCTAATAATTTAATTAATAAATTAATAACAAATAAGAAACATATCATAAAATAAAAATATAATCTCTTATTAAAATAAGAAAACATACGTGACACCTAATGTTTACAATATTAAAACATAATCTCCTATTAAAATAAGAGACATGAATAACAGTCGTCCACTAAAACAAGCAAATTTTTTAGTTTTTGAGTTTATTGTTATTTGTTATTTTACTTTGAATTATTTCTAATAGTTTTTTTATGAATTTTTTATTATGTTGTGCTTCATGATGCAGACTCTAATTATTATTTCAAGTTCGATAAGAAAATTTAAACTTAAACTGAATAAATTATATTAATTTTCATTGGAATTCATCAGAAAAAATTAAATATTTTAAAAGTTTTTTGGGTAAAGTTTACGTTTTCAAATGAGAGAGAAACTTCAAAGTGAATTAGAAACACTATTTGAAAGTTGATAGATAAACAAAGAATATATGAATATTAAATGTAAGTAAATCAATTGTCTCATTTAAATTATAAAACAAAGTAGATCTGAATCATTTATAAGATCAATATCTAAAATCTTTTTAAGATTTTTATTATGATATAAAATTATAGTCAAAGATGTGCTCAACCCGCACAAAGTACATGTCCTACACTAGTAATAATAATAAAAAAAAAATTTAAAAAAACCCATGATCCTTATTATACCTTAGTCCCTACTGTTCTTTTTTTTTTTTTTTAAAAAAAAGAGTCAACAATGAATTCTAAGGCGTTAGTCCCACATTAATCAACTCATTGGCATGGTTAGAACACAGCAATTGGTTCCTCTACCCCAATAACTTGATCTTTTTGTCGGATTTCTATAACATCTTTTAATATAATTTGCAGATAGGATTAAGGGTGGCAGAAAAGTCCGGATCCGGCCCGGACCGGCCGCCCGGGGTAAAAAAAGTCCGGGCCGGGTCCTTTGATCAAAGTCCGACTCGAGCTCGGGCCAAAACTAAAAAAAATACATATATATATATATATATATATTAAATATGTTTATAGCATTTTTTTTTTGACAAGCCTGGCTCGTTGCCATGTATAGATAGGATTATTATTACATTGAAGTGCATATTGATTTATTTTCCATTTGATTAAAATATAAATACAATATTATTTCACCAAAATACATATCTTATTTTGAATACCTAATGTAATTTAGATAATCCCTATAGATTTAGCGAGCATTGTTATAACATCTAAATTATAGCATTACTCCCGAAAAATACTGGAAAATATGCATTGTTATGTATATAATATATTAGCATTGTTGGTTATTTTTGTCACATCCCAATATATTCGGGACTTGATCGGCAAGAGAAGATATCATCATTTCCATAAGTCTCTAACATGAATATGAATGACGTGATATAATCTCGTGCAAGCGTGTTTTACCCTGCACATGTATGACTTGAAACTTATTCTAATATAGCAATTTCGGAGCTCATATGACAAAATGAGGATCTCACTAAAGATGGCAACCCAAAAATACTTGCATTCTTAAAAATAAATATTCTTGAATACAAAAACACCTGAAAACTAAACTCAAGTACAAAATATAAATATGAAAAACTCTTAACTTATTCTTGTAATAACTATCATGAAAATCTACACCAATAACCTACTTAACGGGAACCTAACACCACGTAAGGAGGGGAGTATATACATGAGCATGAATAAGTCTAAAAGAGTTTCAAGAATCATTAAGCATCGTGGGCATACTTGAGTAGCTATATATGAGGGGACGACACTCTATTGGCGTTTCAAAACATTTCATACTTGTATAACTGAACTTGAACTCAAACTCTATTGTGTAATATAAACTTAAAAATCGTAAACATATAACATATCAAACATAACTTGGAAAACATGTAATAACTGTCGTGATTCTTGAGATACAACTTGTACTTGAGTTGCTTATCATGAAAACATGGTCATTCGAACACGGTCATTCGAACACAAGCTTGCGTAAGTTCCAAATTTAATATCCATGTAAACACAAATTTAATTAGTAAAATACTTAAGTTAGAAAACATGGGAATAATAACATTCACTCACAAAGCTGGTGTAAGGTCCTACTGCTCATGAGGTCCCGAGGAGCCGGATGGAATACCTTGGGTATAATCATCAAAGTATATGTTCAAAGTATAAATAATATACATTAGTATTTACGGTTCCTAAATATGCACATGAATAATGCATGTGCCCATGCCAACAAGGAAGCTTAAGGTATTATTAAGCATCATAAAGTATGAACTAAAGCATTTGAGAATTAGTCTTGAAATTGGCATCGCGTTGCGACGCAGGGGAAATACACGTCACGACGCCAACTAAAGCTGCTCGCTTTTAGACGCACATATCCACGTCACAATGCACACAAGGAAGTTTTTGAGTCAGAATGCTACGTTTGATGTCTTATCTCGACGCAAGTCCATGCGCATCACGACACGAGCCCGATTCCCATGTCTGATCAGAAACTCAACACACTGCAACAACTAAGGGGAAAACTCATTCACCCTTAACCATGGCAACACCACCAATACCAAAAATCCCACACTTCAACATCATCCAACACCTCAAGGATCACTTCAAATATTCAAGCTCATCCAACAACTACTCATATCTAGGGTTTCTATTCCAACCATACCAACCACAAATCATGACAATAAATATAAATATAAGCATAATTAACACTATATTTGACACTACCATGCAAAATGAACATGATTCATGCATGAGTATCTCCATGAGTGTAAATGTTAGGCTTGAAGAATCATGATAGGCTTGTAAGAAAATCATCGAGGTAATGGATGAGGTCTTACCTTGCTTCAATTAGTTCGTGAAAATGTAAAGAAAATGACACCAATTTCCAAGTTCATGTAGATGCATGAAGAAACAAAGAAAAATGAAGAAAATAGGTTGGGGATGTTTGGACGTGAATGGAGAGAATGAAGGAGAAATGGACAAATTGTTATTAACCATAATTGATATATTTTTCTTAATAAAATAATATTAAATGAAAAACCCACATGTTGAAGTTGTGTGTGTTGGGGTTCCGGGCGAAGGGCGCAGCGGAAGCGCGGTTCGGGCAAAATCGTAATTTTAAAACTTTTAAAATTACCGAATAAATTATTCAATATCTAATATGAATAATTCATTCATATTTCACCTAAACATATTTATTCGATATCAAATAACGACATAAATAGTTAAGAAACACCGTGAAAGTTTTACGAAAATGTTTTCCGCAAAATGACATAAAACGTATTTTTGACCAAACCGACTACCCAATACACATAAGGGCTGCCCAGGTCAACCCCAGTAATATTAGGGCAGTTCATGGGTTGCCTGTACAATGAAAAATTCATTGTTTGGGCAGTTATCACCCGGTCATTTTTCACTGTTTTTCGCTTATTTCAACTCTGAAACAATTTCCGGTAATTGTTCCAACACCCAAAATACATCCAATACATTCAAATGACATCATTTTTCATCACAAATAATCCAGCTTTCCAGATCCGATTTTGCAACAAAAATTATCAATTTTTCATGCTTTAATCCAACTTTTTCAACATTAATCTAATTAATCACAACACAAATTCAAGTCACCACAAATGAACCACCCAAGAACAATTCTAGGCATTACAAGAGTGGTCATAATACTCTAGAATGATAATTTATCATCAAATGATCAATTTGAATAAATATTACAATAATATTATCCAAATCAACTTCACACATGTAATAAGCCTCCAAATCCATCCGCCAAAATCAAAAGCCCCAAATTTATAGAAAATATGAAACCCTATATCTCACTAGATCTTCAAGAAACAAGAAACAAAATTTCTAAGCTTAGGGATTTGTAGAATTATCTTTAATCCTTTAATTCCTTAGCTTTTTTCTTGATTTTTCTTCATTTCCTTTACTTGAATCATCAAGCAATTTGAGAGCCTTTTGGTGATGTCTTTGTTCGTTCATGCCTACATTCATAGCAAAAAAGAAAAAAAAATTTCTTTAAAAGGTGAAGTTGCCGACTTTGGAGGGCCATTTTGGTCATTTATCTAATTTAATCCAATTAAATATAATTAAACTTTATGTTAACAAATCAAATTTGCATACCTAAAGTTTAATTAAAGCATGCCACATATAACCAATTATAATTAAACATTTATCATAACTATTATGAAAAAGTTTATCGTTTAATTATTTAAATATTTAACATTTAAATATCTAAATAATTAACTAATATAATTGTTATTATACATGTATTTTTATTTACATTAAATAACAAATACATATATTAATGGCATGTGTCAAAATCTCATTTGACAATTGATTAATGTGTATCAAATCAAATTATGTATCAAATACAAATACACAATAATTACGATTGACCAAAAATGCTTTTATGCATGTGTTTTCGTTTAATCGTTTAAACGATTCGAATTAACTCATTTAATCCGATGAAATATTATGAATAATCTATATTATTCATAACGCATTGCCCAAGTACTCAACGAGTACACTTCATATTGTGGGACTCTCTAAGTTTAGGTTTATCCGTCACAAAATCCAATTTCGTGTCCATAATTCACCCACTCATAAATTATGACGACCACAAATAATCTCACTAAATTATGCAAGTCGAGGTCATTACATACATATAATCCCTCCATCACAGGCTATCCATATTATACTTGGGATATAGATAGAAACGTCAAATCCTTTCGAATCATATAGTCGACTTTCAATTTACGATCTCTAAATAACATTCGAAACTTAATTTCGAAGTTATACCATGTTAGTGTTCTTAGAACATGCCAAGTATCTATTAAGCAAGAATATGTTTGAATAAGATCATTAAAAGGTGCGGAATGACTTACAATTATCGGATTTGATATAAAAAATTTGTGTTGTGATGTTGAAGCTCCAAGCTTCAAGTGATCATTCCAACCCTTGAGTTCGTTTCCCTATCACCTTAGAAGACTCCTTGAAATGCTAGCTAGTATGATCTTGCAAAAAAATCAAAGAGAGGAAAGAGCATCATTCACGCCCAAACTAGGGTTTGTGGTGTTTGTGTTTTGCTTGTTATTTGTTGGAAGAGAGAAGCATTTGGTTTTGTTAAAGGGTTTTACCATTTTTACCCAAAATCAAGTGGTTGGGGTTTTTGGTTTCACTAAAACCAAGTGGTTGGAAGTAAGTGGTTTTGGCATAAATGTCAACTACTCTCCCAACCACCAATTCACATATGTGAAGTGGGCCCCACACTTTTGAATTCAAAATTCAAAAAAGGTCTCTACGAATATTTACCGCTTCTCGAATCCGTTTAATCCGATTAAACAAATTTTCGTCGCTAATTAAATCTAATTTAATCAAATAACGATGCCTCGCAAATATATTACGAATGCCGTTTACGAATTAGTTCTAAATTAATCCGTTCATTCGTATTAAAGTCTGACTTTAATTTCGTATTGAAATCTAATTCCAATTAATATATCCGATATATTAATTTTAGCACATATAAATAAATTAAATAGAAAAATCCAATTTAACTATTAAATTTATTTTACCGATTAATTCCAAATTAATCGCGTTCTCTCTTACGAACACATTTAATCCCTGATTAAAAAATACCTCAATTAATCCCAGATTAATTTTCTCTCTCTTAATTAATCCCAGATTAATTCTAATCGAGTCAACAGTCATCGGTGAATCTTTGGGAAGTGACCCAAGAGACCCCTGGATATGTTGGCAGAAAATCCGGTTATCGGACTATCCGATTAAGTGCGTACTTCGTACCACGTGCTTACCGATTTACAAGACATGGTTGGCTTCTAGCAAAGCACCGTGCCTACCCAATTCTCCAGAAATATTCTTAATGGAATATATAATCTTTTTCCAGGCGTAGTATACGTAGTATTGTGTATAGCGATCTAGTATCGGATGTCACATGCAAGGCCTGGGGCTGGAATAGTGTCTGCCCCGTACGAAGCATATATCAGATCACAAGCAACTAGTCTCTTTAATCGGATAATCATGACCTTGTCACATTATCCCGATGGTTGCAACACATAAGAGTACCAGTTCTGTATCCCTGCGTTATCATCATCTCCATATGACTGAAGTGATACTTCCATCTTGACATCACACCCAATACATTACGAATCTTAATAAACCTAGAAGAGACGTACACAGAACCTGTTACAGTCCTGAACGACCAAAACCAAAGCGTATTGATTTTCGCAAGTATTAGCGATGCAAGTCTCAGGTTAAGACCAAATACACCTACCCTAAATCGGATTCCCATAGACACATAGTCATACTACCAATGTGATTCCGATGGGTCTATCCGGAGCGAAGTTGTTCCCGTACCATCGGTAAACACAACCTCCTATCATACTTGCATAAGTATCGAATACTTAAATATATGAGAACTATGCCGTTATGCTCCCACAACGCGCAAAAGTGCAATCCTAGTCTATTCTGCATTATCGATGTCCAGTCTCGATAATACTACGACTAGGGATATTTAATGATTAAACCTTAGTGGATTGATACTGTCTCATATATTATAATCCGGAACTAATCATAAGGACTTTATCATTTATATATTCAAGTAATCTAATTACAAAATGATAAAATAGCAATTTCCATTGTCACATAGTCAATTTGTACAAAAACCACAATGTCTTTTACAAATAGTGACACTATGGGTCATAATTGTCTAACAATCTTCCACTTGGCCTATATCCAGTCACTCAAGCATCTAACACCTGAACTATGTACATGTCGCTCAAACTTTTACTGTTAAATAGCTTTCGTCAGCAGATCTGCAATTTTGTCCTCTGATGCGACTTTTTCGATCTTCACATCACCACGATGTATGATCTCACGAATCAGATGGAAACGTCGAAGAACATGCTTGGATCGTTGATGAGACCGCGGTTCCTTAGCCTGTGCTATAGCCCCGTTATTATCACAATATAATGGAACGGGCTCAGCTGCTAACGGAACTATTGCTAATCCAATTAGGAATTTACGGATCCAAACTGCCTCTTTTGCTGCTTCAGCTGCAGCAATATACTCCGCTTCTGTTGTTGAATCGACAACAGTCTCTTGCTTGGAAGATTTCCAGCTTACTGCTCCGTTGTTCAAACAAAATATGTACCCGGATTGTGACTTAGAGTGGTCTTTATCGGTTTGGAAACTTGCATTGGTATACCCAGTTACCTCAAGTTCTCCATCTTCATAGATTAAAAAGGCATCCTTAGTTCGTCTAAGATACTTAAGGATGTTCTTAACCGCCATCCAGTGACCATCACCTGGATCGGCCTGATAGCGATTGCACATGCTCAAAGCATACGATACATCAGGTCGCGTACATATCATGGCATACATGATCGACCCAACTGCCGAAGCGAACGGGATCTGACTCATGTTGTCTCTCTCATCTTGAGTTTTAGGACACATGTCCTTAGATAGAGTGACGCCATGTGACACTGGCAACAGTCCCCTCTTGGACTGATCTATGTTGAATCTCTTCAACACTTTGTCAATATAGGTGCTCTGAGAGAGTCCAGGTAGCTTTCTAGATCTATCCCGATAGATCTTTATTCCTATAATAAAGGCTGCTTCTCCCAGATCTTTCATGGAGAATTTTAATGAAAGCCAAGCTTTCACCGATTGTATCATGAGAATGTCATTGCCCATAAGCAATACATCATCAACATAAAGGACAATGAATGTCAGTGCGCTCCCATTATCCTTCTTATATACACAAGGATCATCCTCATTTTGAATGAAATCATATTCTTTTATGATCTCATTAAAACGTTGGTTCCAAGAACGCGATGTTTGCTTCAATACATAAATGGATCGATTTAACTTGCAAACCTTGTTTGCAAGTCTTGGTACGAAAAAATTATCAGGCTGTTGCATATAAACATCCTCCAAAAAGTTTCTGTTAAGGAAAGCGGTTTTGACGTCCATCTGCCATATCTCGTAATCGAAATATGCAGCAATAGCAAGCATAATCCGAATGGATTTAATCATGGCAACGAGTGAAAATGTTTCTTCGTAATCGACACCATGTCGTTGACGATACCCTTTCGCTACAAGCCTAGCTTTGTAAGTTGCCATCCATGTCGATCTTCTTCTTGAAGATCCATTTGCAACCAATAGGCTTTACGCCTTCTGGTGCATCAACCAGTGTCCAAACTTGGTTGGTGTACATGGAATCCATTTCGGACTTCATGGCCTCTTGCCATAAAGCGGAATCGATATCTTGTATCGCTTTCTTATACGTAGCCGGCTTGTCTTTCTCAATAAGATTGATATCCACATGAGGTGAGATCAGAAACCCATACCTCTCAGGTTGTTTTCTGACTCTCTCCGACCTACGCGGTTCTTGTGTATTCGAAGATTGTGGTACAGTTTCATCCCTGATGAACTGTTCTTGTTCCGTTGAGGATTCTATGCCAGGAACAATATCACTCTGATTTTCATCGAGTTCTACTTTCCTCCCACTAACCACTGTATTAAGGAATTCCCTTTCAAGGAAAACCGCATATAGATCAACAAATACTTTGTTCTCTTGTGGGTTGTAAAAGTAATATCCTTTGGTTTCCCTAGGATAACCTACAAATAGGCATTTATCCGATTTGGGTTCTAGTTTGGTACCTTCCAAATGTTTAACGTATGCCAAGCATCCCCAAATCTTCAGGAATGAGAAACCCGGTTTCTTTCCTGTCCATAACTCATACGGTGTCTGTTGAACAGACTTTGACGGAACCTTATTCAAAATAAGTATTGCACTGTTCAATGCATATCCCCAGAAGGAAATAGGTAGCTCTGTGTGACTCATCATCGACCTTACCATGTCCAACAAAGTTCGGTTTCTCCGTTCGGACACACCGTTTAATTGAGGTGTTCCGGGAGGAGTCCACTGTGAAAGAATACCATGTTCTTTCAAGTAATCAAGAAACTCATTGCTTAAGTATTCGCCACCACGGTTCGACCGTAATGTCTTAATACTTTTACCGGTCTGTTTTCCCACTTCCTGTCGAAACTCTTTGAATTTCTCAAAGGTTTCCAACTTGTGTCTCATAAGATACACATAACCATAACGCGATGCATCATCCGTAAAGGTTACGAAGTATTCATATCCACCTCTAGCCTGGCTAGACATGGGCCCACATACGTCACTATGAACGAGGGCTAACAGTTCGGTGGCACGTACACCTTTACCGCTAAAAGGTGATTTAGGCATTTTGCCCAATAAATAAGATTCGCAGACGTCATATGAATTTGGATCAAATCCGTCCAAGTACCCACTCTTCAAAAGTGTGGATATGTGATTCTTGTTAATGTGTCCCAGACGACAATGCCACATATAAGTTTCATCTTTGTTACTTAATTTAAGCCTTTTGTTTGTTACATTATATGTTTGAGATTGATTTATATTCAAAATATAAAGACCATTATTTATATCATCAGCAGTGCAAATCTCCATATCATCTTTATACATAAAACCCCCAGTGTTTCTAAAATAAAAGTATAGCCACATTGGGCTAATAAAGATACGGAAATAATATTCCTAGTCAAACTAGGTACATAATAACAGTTTGAAAGTTTAAGTACATGCCCCGAGGGCAGTTCCAAAACAAAAGTTCCAACGGCCAAAACAGCGACTCGTGTCCCATTTCCAATGAGTAGATCAATCTCCCCTGAGGCCAGTTCCTGCTAATTTTCAGATCCTGCACATTAGTACATATGAGTACCATAACCAGAATCAAAAATCCAATTTTTAAAACTAGTAGTAGACATGTTTATTTCTATAACAAACATACCTGAAGCCGGTGCCTTGCCCGCTTTGATTTCCTTCATGTGTGCCTTGTACTCACGACAGTCACGCTTCCAGTGACCCCACTTCTCGCACTGCAGCCATACATCTTGGGATTTGTCCTTACCCTTCCCAGAAGGCTTTGACGATTTGCATTGCCCTTGTTCTTCTTTTTCTTTTCTTCTTTCTTCTTTACACCTCCAGTCGCCTTGGGCCAAGCCCTCGAAGACTGAGATGTTGAAGCGAAGTGCGCCTCGTGCTTCTTGCCCTTTATGAGCTCTTTTTCTACTTCGCGTAGTGTGGACATTAACTCTCCAAGAGTATGGTCTTGGTTCATCATATTGTAGTTCATGATGAACCTACTCCAAGTGTCGGGCAGAGACTGTAAGATCAAATCTATAGAAGTCTCAGCCTCGAAGACAATGCCCATTTGTCCTGGCTGCTCAATGTCAGCAATCATCTGCGACACATGGTGCTCAACAGATGTACCCTCTGACATGCGAGCGCGAAAGAGCTTCTTCTGCAACTCATATCTCTTCGATCTAAGATTAGATCGATGAAGATCATGTAACTTCGCAATCATCTCATAGGGATCCAATCCCTTGTTCTGACGACGAAATTGTTGAGTCATAGCAGCAAGCATTATAGATTGATCAGTCGAGTTGTCATCGCTATGAGTCTTCCAAAGCTCTAGCTCAACTATCTGATCAGATCTAGGCTTAGGCCCAAGAGGTCTCTCTATATTATAGAGCAACTTCTCGGATCCCAGGACAATCCTGAGATTCATATCCCAGTCAAAATTTGCGCCATTGAAGACATTATCGCCCATGATGATGTCTTTGACACTATTCTTTCCTGTCATATTAATTGTAATAGTCAAACTATTCAATTAACAATGTATGGGTACAGTCTAACTGTTACAAGAAAAATAATAAAATATTAGTCCAACTAATAATATTTATAATTGACGAAATAATTTGAAAGCGCGTATTTGGAAAGTATTTGAATGAAATTGCAATTCAATACTAGCCTCCCACTATTTTTTGGCGAGCCTCTAACCTCTGTTGAGTACTCAGGAAACCTAGTTTCCTAGTAGGCTAGGATCCCCTTAAATAACACACAACCTTGACTTTGGACAACAAGCTGTATGATTTTAACTAGGTAGATCTCTAAGATCAATTGGATCTCATCCAATTCCTAGATCTGGTATGTGGACCTCCAAGTTCAAAACATATATACAATATATGTGCCAATATATCCAATATATTTGTCTAACCTTTTCCTCTGAATCAACTAAGCCTTGGCTTTGGCTCAACAAGCTTAATGATTCCAGTTAAGCGGGACCCATTGACTTTGGAAAGCTTCATAATCCATGTCGATGAACAAGAAGTGATCTTGACTTTGGCCAACAAATTACAACTTATCCAGACATGCGATATGGAACAAAGCCTTCATGATTCAAACACATCTGTGATGGACAAAGGTCTCCATAATTATGGCAAAGTGCCATGAGTCCGAAATGGATTCCATGTAAATCAACTATGTTTAGACACTAGTTGATGTACCGCAAAGCATTGTGCCTATTGGTACTATATAAGTCTTCAAGGAAGACATACATGGATAGAAACATACCAACGTATAAAGCTAGGATTTTAGCGGAAAGGTATCGTTATCAACATTGTGTTGATTACGATTCAACCTTTTACTTGTTGCCACGGTAAATCCATTTGGATAATGCTTGCTTAAGCTGTATGTTTCATTTATGAAATATGTCAGCTTAACGGGAAAATTGCTTTCCTGAAAAGGAAACCTTTTGGAGGATGTTTAAAATATCCTGTCGGTTTTGTCGTACCAAAACTAGCAAACAAGGTTTGCAGGTTATTCGATCCATGTTTGGATTGAAGCAAGCATTAGGTTCTTGGAATTATCGTTTTGATGTAATCATAATAGTTTATGATTTAATTCAAAACGAAAATGATTCTTGTGTATATAAGGAGATTAGTCGGAACGCACTGACAGTAAATGTCATATAAAAATAATGATAATATATGTCATTTCTTGGAAATGACATTCCATAAAAATAATCGGTGAAAGCTTGGCTTTCATGAAAAACTCTCCAAGAATTCGTACATTGAAAATGTACGTTACCTGGTGTCTCATACGTTTTGAGCATATGAAGTCAAAAACAGGCCAATCCAAGTGATAGTTACTGGATTGATGTTAAGAACATCCGTTAGTATCTAAGAGATCTAAGGATGTTGTCTTAGACTATGGAGAAAGAGGACTTGAAGTGACTGGGATCACTACTGCAAGTTTCCTAAACCGATAATAACGACTATAAGTCACAAAACGATACTATAAAGTTTGAATAACGGAACAGTGAGTTGGAAATCTTCCAAGCAAGATACTGTTACCGAATAAACAACAAATGCAGGTTATTTCTGCAGCTGAGGCGGCAATAGAAGCCTTTGGGGTCAATAATAAATCTAATTAGATTAGATATAGTTCTGTTAGTAGCTGAGCTAGGCTACAACATAGGCTAAAGAATTATTGGTCTCATCAACGATCCAGATATATACTTCAATATTCATCTGATTCGTTCAGATCATACATCATGGCGATGTGATGATCGAATAAATCGCATCAGATGATAGTCATGCAAATCCGCTGACGAAAGTCTTTTCTCAGTAATTTGAGCCAACCGTACATAGTTCGGGTGTAAGACACTCGAGTGACTGGCTATAGGCTAAGTGGGAGATTGATGGACAATTATGACCCATAGCGTCACTATTTGTACATATCATGGTGTTGTTGTACAAATTAACTATATGACAAAGGAGATTGCTCACTTATCATTTGTGATTAGATCACCAAGATGTATAAATGATAGGAGGTCCCTATGATTTGTTCCTGGATTGAGAATGATATGAGACAATATCAGTCCACGAAGGATAAATCATTAAATATCCATAGTCAGAGTATTATCGAGATTGGACATCGATAAATACGTAAAAGACTAGTATTACACTTGTGTGCGTTGTGAGGGCACAACGACATAGTTCTCATATATTTAGGTATATGATACTCATGCAAGTGTAATAGGAGGTTGTGTTTTACCGATGGTACGGGAAACAGCTTCGCTCTGGATAGACCCCCTCGGAATTCCATTGGTAGTATGACTATGTGTCTATGGAAGTCCGAAATCAGGGTAGGTGTATTTGGTCTTAACCTGAGACTTGCACCGCTAATACTTGCGACAATCAATATACTTTGGTTTTGGTCGTCCAGGGCTTTAACCAGTTTCTGTGTACGCCTCTTCTGGGTATATCGAGAATAGTAGTGTGTTGGGTGTGATGTCAAGACGGAAGTATCACTCCAGTCATAGTGGAGATGATGGTCACGTAGGATACATGACTGGTTCTCTTAAATGCTGCAGCTATCGGGATATTATGACAAGGTCATGTATATCCGATTATAGAGACTAGTTACCAGACATCCGACATGTGCTTCGTACGGGGTAGACACAATTCCAGCCCCAGGCCTAGCACGTGATCATCCGATACTGGATCGACATACACAATACTATTCATATTACGCCTGATATAGATCGCTTATTCCTGTAAGCATGTTTCTGGAGAATTGGGTAGGCATGACACTTTGCTAGAAGCCAACACTGTCTTGTAAATCGGTACAAACGTAGTACAAGGTACTTACGTGTTCTTATAGTCCGACGACCGAATTTACTGCCAACATATTCGGGGATCTCATGGGTCGCTTCCCGAAGATTCACCGATGACGTATGACTTGCACTTTTATTAATCTGGGATTAATTATGATGAGAGAGAGAATTAATCTGGGATTAATTGCGGAGATATTTTATCTGGGATAAAATATCATTTAAAGAGAGAGAACGATTAATTTGGAATTAATCAATAAATTAATATATTCGATATATTAAACGAAATTGGATTTCGACACGGAATTAAAATTAGATTTTAATTCGGGCGAACGAGTTAATTTAGAATTAATTCGTTAGCGACGTGAATAGTAATTATGCTTGGCATGATTATTTAATTAAATTAGATTTAATTACGACGCAACGGAAAATTCGTTAATTTGGAATTAGCGAACCTGAGCCCGGGATTGTTTACGAGCGCATTCGCATTTCGAATTCGAGTGCGGCACGCAAGTCAAATCAAGTGTCAAATCATTAGTCACATCATCCATCAAATCAAATGTCACTTTGAGTGATGTGACAAGTTGTCACTTGATTGAGTGATGTGAGTTGATGTGAATAGTGATGGAAGTGGTTGGCAAAATTGCTTTTTGACTTTTTGAAAGGAAATATTATATATGTTTATTTGTTTTTTGAAAAAAATTAACTAATACAAAATTTTAAAATTGTAAAGTGTATTAGATACACAATTTTTGGCAACCAAAATAACTCTCCCTCTTCTCTTTCTTCTCTCCAAAAAAAACGCCCAAGGGGCTGCACTTCTCTTCCTTTTACTGCCTGAAAAAATGTGAATGAATGAGAAGCTTAAGACATGATTTTGTTGCAAAATCAAAGTGCTACCACACTCTAGGAGACATACAAAGGTGATAGGGAAACCCACCCGTGTGCATGGAATCGTTTCATCAAAAGCTTGGAGCTTGGAGGACCACACAAAGCCAAAAATGGAGGACAAAAATTTGCTCACTGCCGAACACTCTAGGAGGGAGAAGAAGAATTTTTTTTGTCCACCGTATCGCTCAACCGATCATTGTGAGTATTCCATAACTCATTGAATGTATTCGCATGTATTTTCTTGCTTGATAATTGATCCTTGGACCTTAGAGAATTCCAACAAAAAGGCCGTCAGGAAACATGAGTGAATCAGAGAACGAGGTATCCCGTATGGATCAGCTGGAAATGAGTCTCACTAAGGTTACCGAGCAACTGCAAGCTTTGATTGCCGCTATGGCTAATATGGTTGTGCCCCGTGCTGGGGGAGGCTTTGAGAATGTGAGGCGTGAGGACCCTCCGAACAGGTTGAATGATGATATCCTGGTCTTCGATGACGACATTGTTGAGTATGTCGTAGGAAGGATAGCCGGGTCTCAGGCCGAATTACAGAAACTCCGAGATCAGGTCGAGTCAGTTACCCATAAGATGAGGGGCAAACATGAAGATCTGCTAGACTACGAGGCAATGGCGTTTGAGGAACAGTTGCCAGCTCAGTTCAAGATGCCTGACATGGCCAAATTCAATGGAAACAGGGATCCGAGGGTCCATCTCCGGCAGTATGTCTCGGTGATGAGTTCAGTGGGTTTGTTAAAGCGTCAGGTCCAGATGATGTTTGGGATGTCGCTTGAGGGAGCACCCGTGGTATGGTATCACGGCCTTGAGAGGAAGGTCAATGATGACTGGAGGGCATTGGTAGAGGCCTTTCTGACTCAGTACGTGACAGATTTGGAGATCGACTTGTCACTTCACGACTTGGAGAACACCAAACAGAAGCTGGAGGAGAGCTTCAAGGATTATGTGGATCGCTGGAGAAGCCAGCTTCTGAAAATGAAAACTCGGCCCTAGGAGAAGGACCAAATCAAAATGATCATCAAGGGCACCAAACCCTCCATCTATAGCAAGCTGAGGAGGATGACCTCCATGATTACGGATTTTCGATAGTTGAGGGAGACTGTCATGGATATCGAGGAAGAGGAAGATGAGAACAAGAAATTTTATAGCCTGAACATGAGGACTGTTGGGGGGCCTTCTAAGACCAAGCTCGCTACTGCTGAGATCGCCGTCAGAAACAGGCGATTCTCCAATCTTGGTAGACCTTTGTCAAAAGTGTTTGAAAAGATGAAGACACAAGGACTCCTACGACCCTTAGAGCCTAAACCACTCCCAGACCCTATACCACCCAACCTTGACCTAAGCCTATATTGTCACTTCCATCAGAGGAGAGGCCACAAAACTGACAACTGCACCCGCCTTAGGCATGAAATCCAAAACCTCATTGATGCCCATAAAATACTCGATCCTGAGAAAGAACAACCCAACACATACAGAAACCCTCTACCTAATTACCAATCTGTTCCACCACCCACCTACATGATCAACTCCGGTCTACCGAAACCTTTGTCCTCCAAACTCTCAATCACCAGGCTTCTTGCATTTGGACATGGGATAACAGCAGTGAAGAACCATAGGCTGAGGAAGAAGGCAATGCCGCAGACATTTATTTTCCTGATTTATTTGATTGCAATCCTGAATTTTTAATAATAAATACATTGATTTTGCCTACTTGTGTTAAGCATAATCCGATGATGAAATTGTTTGCTTCAGGGTGAGACCGTATAAACGATAAAGTGCGAGAGGTACTCTCGTCCGATATTTTGAGTAGTTGATCTTGACTAGACTCGTGAGCACTTAATTATAGGATCTTAGCAGTGAAAGCCTGAGTAGTCGACAAGATGACTAGTTGAAAGAGATGGTGGATCAGTGAATGACCGTTTGCCTAGATGTCCATCCTGGTTTACTTATGTTACGATGTGTGATATGGTTGGAAACGAAGAGAAAGTCTCTAAAAAGAAAAGGAAAAATAGACCACCTATAACCGATAAGCGTGAAGCTACCCATGGGCGAGTATTATGACCACCATGAGGAGAAATGCTACCTTAAAAGGAAGGTGTGTCGAAGAAAGATAAGAAAGAAAAAAAAGAAGAAAAAGAAAAAGAAAAAGAAAAGAGAAAAAAAGAAGAAAGAAAAGAAAGAGACAAAAGAAAAATGAAGAAAACCATATCATGTTGAGTACGAAGAAGTAATCATAGAGTATGATCAAGACATCTCGATTGGTTAGACCCACTGATCCAATTCTCCGAGAAAAAATCATCGAGTTGGCTTACCGAAAGATCAAGCTGTAAAAGAACCTGGGCACACACACATTTTAAGTCTGGTTCAGATCATTTATTCAAATGCTCGGATTTGAGTTGCCTCAAGTACTTTGAAGGTTCTATGGTTTCAACACTAGGTATCCTTTGAGGGCAACGATATGTATAACTATTGGGACTATTTCGTAAGAGGCAGTACATTATGTTGGTATGGAACGTCACATCACATGATCTATTTTGACCTAGTGCAACTAGCAAAGAGCAGAAAGCTGAGCCAAGTCTTGGGGCGACCAGTCTACCACCTCGTAAATAAGGGATATACCGAGAACTCGAGCCATGAGATAAAAGAAGACTAAGTAATCACCACATAGAACTAACAAAAGGAAACTGTAAGCATACCCAGGGGCGACCAAAGACGTTAGTAGGCGAAGGGCACCAGAGAGAATAAGGAAGACCTAACCCAACGGAATAGGAAACCCATCCATGCATACACGTGACGTACTTGCATTTTTTTTTGTTTTGTTTCTATTCGCAGGTGTTGAAGAAAATGAAAAAAACAGTAAAAGGACAGAAAGATGAACCGAGACTGGGGGCAACCAGTCCACCATTTCTCATGCAGCTCGGTTCAGGAATGAACCATCACATCAGCAATGCATCGGGGATGAGGTTCAGTATGCCAGGAATGGCATTTCGAGAATGGAGCAAGGGTCGAGACCCATATCAATATCAGTTTGATATGAGTCCTAGGGTCGAGGCCTACATATCAGTATCTATTTGGGGATGAGTCCCAGGGTCGAGGCCCACATTAGTATCAGTTTGGGGATGAGTCCCAGGGTTGAGGCCCACATCAGTATCAGTTTGAGGATGAGTCCTAGGGTTGAGGCCCACATCAGTATCAGTTTGGGGGTGAGTCCCAGGGTCGAAGCCCACACATCATCAGCAGTTTTGGGATGAGTCCCAGGGTCGAGGCCCACACATCATCAGCAGTTTTGGGATGAGTCCCAAGGTCGAGCCCCACACATCAGTAGCAGTTTTGGGATGAGTCCCAGGGGCCAAGACCTACATATCAGTATCAGTTTGGGGATGAGTCCCAGAGTCGAGGCCCACACATATCAGTAGTAGTTTTGGGATAAGTCCCAGGGTCGAGGCCCACACATCATCAGCAGTTTTGGGATGAGTCCCAGGGTCGAGGCCCACATCAGATGCCAAAAATGGCACACCGAAAATGGAACACGGTTCGAAAATGGACCACTATCACATCAGATGCTGAAAATGGCACTCCGGAAATGGAGCATGGTTCGGAAATGGACCACTATCACAACTGCGACGCCTCAGAAATGAGGTTTAGCATGCAGAAATTGCACTCCAGAAATAGAGCACGATTCAGAAATGGACAACTATCACATCAGATGCCGAAAATGGTACTCTGGAAATGGAGCACGGTTCGGAAATGAACCACTATCACAACTGCGACACCTCAGAAATGAGGTTTAGCATGCCGGAAATGGCACTTCGGAAATGGAGCACGGTTCAGAAATGGACAACTATCACAACCACGATGCCTCGGGAATGAGGTTTAGCATGCTAGAAATGGCGCTTCAGAAATGGAGCATGGTTTGGAAATGGACCATAATCTCAAATAAGTAACGGTTCGGAAATGGACCACCTCTTATCAGTTCAGTTCGGTAGTGATTCCTAGAGAACGCCGCATCTTGCAGTGAGGAACCTCGAGGTCGCAGCACCTCACCACCAGATCAATTCAGTTCGAAACAACAGGCAAGTTAAGTGGCAGCTGACGAGCCATGTAAGTAAAAATGCATTGCATAACTTTGATAAGATTTTCACTGTTACACACTGTACAAGTCCCACCAAAGTGGGGCGACTGTAGGCACTACATTTTTACATGTAAGTCCCGATGATGAGTCTCGTACGGAGGCACTACTCTTTAAGTTTTGGAAGTCGCGGGAAACGGACGTCGGAAGGAAAAACTCAGAAATTGATACCTTGTTGGACTTAATTCGTTTGCTTAGCTTCGGGTTTTCTCGTTAGATCTCTGTTTTAATTTATCCTTGGCCCAAACCCCCGCAAAACCACACACCAAGCCCACACACCACCAAGCCACACACTAAGCCCACCAAAAGAGCCCAACCACACGCCCAAAAGCCTCTAATTCACACACATCCCTATTCCAAAATAACAAATTCACACATTAAACACATGTTGAAATCAAACCAAATCACCTTCCCAAATTAAAAGATTCAAATCAAATCTCATCAATTACCTTCTTATTAAATTAAATCACATTCCTAAACTAAATAAAATAAAATCAAATAAAATCAACCTTCCTAAAATGGAGAGATCATTTCCTTATGATACACAAATTAAATATCTCCATAATTACACAATATTCTTTCCTTATTCGCATACGGATAACCCCAACCCTTGCTATAAAAAGAAGCATAAACCAACCATTCACCCCTAGCATTCACGCCCATAATCTCTCCATCTCTCACCAAAAACTCTCAGCAAACAAACACCAAATAAAACCCTAAGTTCTCTCTCGGCCACAATCAGAAAGAGACAAACCCTAATCGTTTGGCTCTCATTCAACACTCACGGCCACAACCAAAAATAAAAAACCCTAACAGTTCACACGCATCTCTCCTCACGTCAATAACCAAACCTCACTCATCTCCCATCAACCCTCTCTCTCACGGCCACAGACCTGTATGAACCACTAAACCCTAATCGTTGAACGTGCATGCAGCCCTCACATTCACGAGCCAAAACACACGTTAAACATCCTCACCTCTCAATCCCACATCGACAAGCCAACTCTCCACTCACTTAGCAAACAAATAAGCCCTCAACGTAAGCCAAGCCAAGCCAAGCCAAGATCACGCCCTTTCAAACAATAGCAGCCCCACCCCACTAACGCACAAGCAGCCCACTCACAAACAACTGTACGCCTAAATCAACGCCACTCACATAACTCTCCACCGACCGACACATGCAAACAAAACCCTAAAACACACACAAAACTACATGCACCTTTTACCACTGAAAACTGTGAAAACTGCACAGCCTCGTAACCACCACAAATGCTATCCAGAAACTACCCTGTTAACACTGAAAAACTGCCCTAAAACATCCTCTTAACTACGCCCTGGAACTACCAAAAATCAAACCAGAAACTGCCAAAATAACCGCAAAAATAGCAGCCCCAATACACCTATATTACCGCAAAATAGTAAGCCAAAACAGTCCCCAATTACCGCAAAAATAGTGACCAGAAAACAGCAGTAAAACAGAGGAAACAGCAGCCCAAACAACGAAGCAACGAAGGAAAACAATGAACCAGTAAATCGGAAAAGCCGTGGAGCATCAACCCTTCCGACAACAGTGTAACGCACTTCCAAGAGACGACTTAAGAGGTTAGACCTGAGGGCACCCTTTTTATTTATTCCTGTTCTTTTTTGTTATTTATTGTTATTTCTTCACATGCGTATTATAGATTCATGTAATTTGTGGCCATGGGATGAATGAAATATGTGTTATCTCTTGTGGTATATCGGATGGAAACCCGGACGTAAATTCCGTAGCCGAATCCGAATGGATGGTAGTGCGGTCTGCACTCGGGATACAATGCCACGTACCGCTTGAGAGACACACATATTTCGTTTCATCCAATTTTATGTTTATTCGTTGTTCATTAGGAATAGTATGTTACTTTTATGGATGATTTAGTTGATTATTTCCAAGCATGATTAGTTATTTCTTTCGCATTAGGAATTTAATCTATGTTTACGTTTAGATTGTTATTTATTTTCGCGTTTGTTAATTCAATAGGTTCATGAGATTATGTGTTTTTCGTTATTTCGACTTACTTTTATGCATGCAAACTTAGATATAGGTTATATGCAAACTTAGATGTTGGTTGTTCTTACGTAGACTCGTTTATATTATTACATAAATCTGTTCATTACAAGTGGCATAAGTAAGGGACCATTCCGAACCCAACGGTTTGAGGTCTTCCCTTGCGAGGGGTGAGTGCGGCCTTAAATCATTTTCCAGTTCACACTGGGTGGCGACTCCATTTTATTTCTCCGGTTTAGTCCTCCGCGGGCTAATCCGTACTCCCGACTAGGCCGCGAGCCTAGAACAGCGTCGCCGATTTTTATGTCCTACAACTACATAATTTAATGTTGCAACCACCTTTGGGTGACCTAGAATTATTCACGAGACATTTCTTATTAGGATTCTAATTTGGTTTGTGTTTTGGATTCAAAATTTACGCAAGTGCATATTTAGAGAATTTGATATTTTAAAAAACTTGAATTTGTTCTATAACATGTGTTGATGTTGGTTTTGATGTTAAAAATTAATTTTGGGTGCTTGAGAAATGTATAGGGAAGACCGAAAGAAATTTGGGTAATAGACCCTAATTCCTTCAGCTCTCTAGAAAGAGAGATCAATGAATTGATTTGAGAAAAAAATTTAAAAAAAATGGGCTTGCATGCTGTAACATCCCTGATCTTTGGGATGCTACCGGTAGGGGTTAGACCATTCTCACCCTATAAGCCTCTGACTCCACAATTATGATCAATTACTAATACTTTTCTAATCTTATTTTATATCTGGAAACGTGGCCCAAACTTAAATAACATACAAAATCAACTACTATGACTATCTGTATACATATTGACACTTACATCTTACAAGACTGTTTCAAACAAAAAATAATACAAGACTTTTACTCAACACTGACTGGACACTCTCTGACTATGATTTGGACTAGTGGACTCCATCCCTAGTGATTGCATCATTATCCGTCCTCCCAAGCTCGTCCTTAGAGAAACATGCTAGATACAAAAACAGAAGTGGGGGTTAGATCGCTGTACAATCTAAGTGAGTGGACTACAAACGAAATACTGTTATAAAACTTTTGGTTCTAAAACCGAAAAATCATAAAATAGCTTTATAATAAAACTATTTTTCATTTTAAAACTATGAACTTCTTTCTAAAATTCTCTATAAAACTGTTGTTTCAGAAAACTTTCTTTTCTAAAAGCTCTTTTGAAAACTGTAACTGAAAACTTAAATCTCTTTCTGAAAAACTGTGTCTCTGTTTGAAAAACTTGACGTATGAGGGCGTTACGTATCATCGTCCCTCCGTACGCCTAACTGTAGCTAGCAGTGCAAATCCATGACTTTGGGGCGTTACTTATCGCCATCCACCAAAGCATGCCACTACTATCTCTGAAATTGGTGGTCTTAGGGCGTTACGTATCGCCATCCCCCAAGCCACAAACTAGAACTGGGGGTGCGGATCTATGCTACCACCCAAGTTCTGAACTAGCGTCCAGGTACACGAACCTATGCTGTCATCCTGGCTCTGAAACTAAGATTTAGGGGCATTACGTATCGTCATCTCCATAGTCCTCTACATGTGCACATATCTATGTCCGTCAATTCCAAGCTGTATCAAGTTGCATACTGGGGTGAGTTTTTCCCTCATGCCCTGGAAAATATAAAATTATACTGAAAACTTTTCTTTTCTAAAACATTAATCAAAACATGCTAAATCATAAATAATATAAAAACAAACTCGGCTAACGCCCTATTTGCAGAAAAATTAAGTCTGATATGAAAATACGAGATGAAAAACATATAAAAGAGAAGTGTCCACTCACTGTTTTGGAATTCTGGCTGGCACTGGATCTCTTATTGAAGGAGAATGCGGTTTCTGTGGATAACCTATGATCGAGAACTTAATTAGTATCAACATAGGAAAATGATCCTCGATACTTCATAATTCTTGAAGATTCATCTGTATACTTATACACGAGACTTAAGATGATCATAATTTGATATAAGATATGTGTACAAAATGATACGAGACCCTAAGGGTGGTCTCTAACACACCAGGGCGGAACTTGGGGGGTTTAAAACTGATTTCAGGAAGATTATATGTCTCACGTCGCGACGAAAACTCTTACCCGTCGCGACGCGCAGCACCTAGATTCCAAGCATCATTTCCTTCTTGCGTCAAGATGTGCTGTTCCTCTTGCGTCGCGACGCGACCTGGGTTTTCCTGGATACTGTTTTTCTTCCCCAAGTTCATCCAAAACTCAAAATATCCAAATCTACTCTAAATCAACACTTCCAAACCAAAAACCATCATATAATACATCATCTTACACTCCATTCTATATGCATTAAACCATCAATTCATCAACAATTTGACCTTTCATTCACTTCATCTACTTCACCCATTTACACTCAATTTTTAACAAATGACGCTTACCAATTTTTCTATTGATTCAAAACAAAAGAATCACATATTTATCATCATACTCATATTCACAACACAATACAAATGCCAAATCATCAAACTCACTATTTTTAAGAAAATGGGTCATGGATTTCTTACCTTTTTCTTCTTGGTTTTCTTCACTTCCTAAACTCTCCAAAGATTGCCAAACTTCTTCTCTATTCTTTTCTTCCTCTTCTTCTTTTATTCCTTTCTAGAAAATTTGAGATTTGTCCATTTAACCCCGAAATCACTATTCATCCGAATTTTGACTTACGTTTTTGACCAGCTTCTAGTCTGTATTTGGGAAAATATTCAACGCGGAAGTTGTAGGTCTTGATCTCAGCTTTTCGACGATATAAAATTTATAAAAATCAGAGATCTTATGAAAAAGTTACGCCCCAAATACTATGGGCGGTCCATAGGAAACGCGATACAGTCTCGCCCTGGGACTTCAAGAAATTTACCGATTATCCCCAAAGTCATTCCACTAGCATATTTGAGTCCCCAAGAAAATTTATTTTACATGCTTCATCCTGTATGTAACAGTATTACTGTAGGCAGTAGTAAAAACTACCGGTCGTTATAAATTCTTCCCCCCTTAAATATGATTCGTCCTCGAATCCTTTCTGGTGTCTAACTCGTGGTCTTCTTAGTTTCGAGAATATCTAGAGATTCTACTATACTTATCTTCTTGTCTCTAATCTCTACTAGCTACTTGATTTTTCCTCTTTTCTCTTTGTAATACTTATGTTGAGTATCCATGACTATTTTTTTTCTAGACCTTTAGTTGTACTTAATATATCTTATCTCCAAGATCTCTTTCTTATAGGTCTTTAATTAGGCTCCATAATTTCTTAATTGATCAGATTCTTAGTGGTGATACTTTGACTCTTGCTAAAGATTTTACCCATACTTAGTATTCCTTTATTCCATTTGTCCAACTTGATCTTATTATTCTTTCTCATCACTTGACTGTTAACTCTCTATACATCCTTTACAACCTTCGGCAGTGTATAAGATTTTCCTCTTCAAGTTCCAAAATTTTTGCTTCCTCAGGGGGGTTTTGGAGTTTTCTAACTTACTGATATTTCTAGCGGTTCCTTTGGATTTGGTTATAGTTAAAGCTTATATTCTTTTGTTATTTGCTTTCCAAGATCATTACTCACATTCTTGCCAATATTCTGTTGCTTGAGGATTCATTTTCTATGACAACCTTAGCTTCACACTAACTTATTTCATTGTTTCCGTACTATGATACGAATCTACCAAACCACCCATACCTGTGGCTTAGGCCGTCCCAAACCCGTAGTGGTTTGGTCAACTAAGTCTGAGGTTGGGTACCTTATATGATTACTTTAACTAAAAATTTATTTGTTATCACTTACCATTACCTTTACTTATTAAATAATCTTTTCCTACCATCATATATTCTAAACAGTCTCACTCATTTGACTTCTCTGGTTTTTTTTCATATTCTGCTTCATTCTATTATCTGCTAAGAACTTTCTTGGTATATGACTTTGTCTTTCTACCCGGGAAATATCTTTTTTTTTTACATACTCATCATTTCCTCAGACTTTGATTTCTTAATATATTAGTTATTAGTTGACTACCTCCTTATTCTGGTACTGTTCTAACTTAACAACTATCTTACTCACTCTTGACAGCTTCATATTGTTTCTTTCTTGAACTACACATGAGCATCTCATCTTTTGATCTTTCTTTACTATTCTGTTATATCAACCCGTCTTCTATACTCGATTGCATGCTAGAATATCTTCTCTTTATTGATTTCATACTATGGTAAACTTATTTTCTTGGCTCTATATCATACTGCTTTTATGTCAACACTTACTTAGTATTTTACTTTCAATCCTTGTGTCAGTTAAATTTTTCATTTACTCTTCTGCTTCGTTCTATAACTTAAACTGCTGTGGGTTATATTTCTGTCCCTTTATTCAAAGGATATTTGTTCTCATATGTCCAGGATTATTCTTAACGTTGTCTGTTGGTTTCTATTAAGGTCCCAAGATCAATAATAAGCATGAAATATGTGCGAATACAAATCGAAGAAGTTGCAGAATACTCACATCGATCTGTTGAGAGATGCTTTGATGAACAAAATCCATTTTCAACTCCATGACAGTCCACGGCAATGAGCAGTCCAAGCTCACTGTTTTCGCCCATTTGTCTTCAATTTTTGAGCTCCAAGCTTCGTCAAATGATTCCCGGCTCATGGGTGGACTTCCCTATCACCTTCGCATGTCTCGTAAGTGTGCTAGCACTTGTGATTTTGCCACAAAATCCCACTCTTTGCTTCCCTTCACTGCTCGGCAGTGAGCAAACCAGAGGAGAGAAAAATGCCCATTTGGGCGTGAGTGAAGGAGAGAAGAAGTTAAGTTGTTTGTTTTAATTTTGTGTATCTAATGCCAAAATCAAAAGTCAAACACCTATTATAATAATAGTAAATGTCTTTCAAGCTTTCAAAAGCTTTTTAACAACTCCCATCAAGTCACATCTATCAATCAAGTTGTCAAGTCACATCACTCAAAGTGACAAGTGATTTGACGCTTGATGCGACAAGCGATTTGACGTTTGATTTGACTTACGTGCCGCGCTCGAATTCAAAATGCGAATGCGCTCGCAAATAATCCCGGGCTCGGGTTCGTTAATTCCAAATTAACGAATTTTTCGTTGCGTCATAATTAAATGATAACGCCTAGCGAAATCATTATTCACGTCGCTAACGAATTAATTCTAAATTAATTCGTTCGCCCGAATTAAAATCCAATTTTAATTCCGCGTCGAAATTTAATTTCGTTTAATATATCAAATATATAATTTCTCGATTAATTCTAAATTAATCGTTATCTCTCTTTAATGATATTTTATCCCAGATAAAATATCTCCGTAATTAATCCCTGATTAATTTTCTCTCTCATCTAATTAATCCCAGATTAATTTAGAGTGCGAGTCATACGTCATCGGTGAATCTTTGGGAAGCGACCCATGAGATCCCCGGATATGTTGGCAGTAAATTCGGTCGTCGAACTATCCGAACACGTAAGTACCTCGTACTACGTTTATACCGATTTACAAGACAAGGTTAGCCTCTAGCAAAGCGTCATGCCTACCCAATTCTTCGGAAATATCCTTACAGGAATAAAGGATCTATATCAGGCGTAGTATACGTAGTATTGCGTATTTCTGTCCAGTATCAGATGATCACGTGCTAGGCCTGCGGCTGGAATTGTGTCTTCCCCGTACGAAGCACATGTCGGATGTCTGGTGACTAGTCTCTATAATCGGATAAACATGACCTAGTCATAATATCCCGATAGCTGCAGCATTTAAGAGAACCAGTCCCGTATCCTACGTGACCATCATCTCCATATGACTGGAGTGACACTTCCGTCTTGATATCACACCCAACACACTACGATTCTTCAATATACCCGGCATTGGCGTACACAGAACCTGTTAAAGCCCTGGACGATCGCAACCAAAGTATATTGATTGTCGCAAGTATTAGCGGTGCAAGTCTCAGGTTAAGACCAAATACACCTACCCTGATTTTGGACTTCCATAGACACATAGTCATACTACCAATGGAATTCCGATGGGGTCTATCCAGAGCGAAGCTGTTTCTCGTACCATCGGTAAAACAAAACATCCTATTACACTTGCATGAGTATCCTATACCCAAATATATGAGAACTATGCCGTTGTGCCCTCACAACACGCACAAGTCTAATACTAGTCTTTTACGTATTTATCGATGTCCAATCTCGATAATACTCTGACTAGGGATATTTAATGATTTATCCTTCGTGGACTGATACTGTCTCATATCATCTCCGTCCAGGAACAAATCATAGGGACCTCCTATCATTTATATATCTAGGCGATCTAATCACAAATGATAAAAGTGCAATCTCCTTTGTCACATAGTTAATTTGTACAACAACACCATGATCTGTACACATAGTGACGCTATGGGTCATAATTGTCCAACAATCTCCCACTTGGCCTATAGCCAGTCACTCGAGTGCTTGACACCCGAACTATGTACGGTTAGCTCAAACTGCTGAGAAAAGCTTTCGTCAGCGGATTTGCATGATTATCGTCTGATGTGATTTATACGATCATCACATCGCCACGATGTATGATCCGAACGAATCAGATGAATATCAAAGTATGTATCTGGATCATTGATGAGACTATTAATTCTTTAGCCTGTGCTGACGCCTAGCTCACCTGCTAACAGAACTATATCTAATCTAATTAGATTTTGTATCGACCCAGAAGGCTTCTCTTGCTGCCTCAGCTGCAGTAATAACCCGCATTTGTTGTTTATTCGGTAACAATATCTTGCTTGGAAGATTTTCAGCTCACTGTACCGTTATTCAAACTTTGTAGTACCGTTTGCGACTTATAGTCGTTTTATCTGTTTAGAAAACTTGCAACAGTGATCCCAGTCACTTCAAGTTCTCATTCTCCATAGATTAAGACAGCATCCTTAGTTCTCTAAGATACTAACGGATGTTCTTAACATCAATCCAGTGACTATCACTTGGATTGTCCTGTTTGTGAATCCATATGCTCAAAGCGTATGAGACACCAGGTCGCGTACATTTTTAATGTACGTTTCTTGGAGAATTTCTCGAAAGCCAAGCTTTCGCCGATAGTTATTTTATGGGAATATCATTTCCAATAAATGACGTATTATCATTATTTTATAGGACAACCACTGTCAGTGCGCTCCCATAAACCCTCTTATATACACAAGAATCATTTTCATTTTGAATTAAATCATACTCCATTATGATCACATCAAAACGATAATTCCAAGAACCTAATGCTTGCTTCAATCCAAACATGGATCGAATAACCTGCAAACCTTGTTTGCTAGTTTTAGTACGACAAAACCGACAGGATGTTGTAAACATCCTCCAAAAGTTTCCTTTTCAGGAAAGCGATTTTCCCGTAAAGCTGTCATATTTCATAAATGAAACATGGAGCCTTAGCAAGCATTATCCAAATGGATTTACGTGGCAACAGGTAAAAGGTTGAATCGTAATCAACACAATGTTGATTACGATACCTTTCCGCTAAAAGCCTAGCTTTATACGTTGGTATATTGCCATCCATGTACGTCTTCCTTGAAGACTTATAGTACCAATAGGCACAATGCCTTGCGGTACATCAACTAGTATCCAAACTTGTTGATGTATATGGAATCCATTTCGGACTCATGACACTTTGTCATAATAGGGAGTCGATACCTTGTATCACTTCCTCATACGTAGTCAGTTGGTATACCTCAAAAGATAAACATCTTTATGAGGTGAGATCAGAAACCCATACCCCAGGTTGTTTTATGACTCTCTCCGACATACGCGGTTCTTGTGTATTCGAAGATTAATGGTATAGTTTCATCCTTGATGAACTATTTGTGTTCCATTAGGAATCGGTGCCTTGAATAGTATCACTCCGATTTTCATCGAGTTTTACTATCCTCCCACTTACCACTGCATATCGGTATTCCTCTCAGGAAAACCGCATGGTGAGCAACAATTACATTGTTCTCAAGTGAGTTGTATAAGTAGAATACTTTTGGTATCCCTAGGATAACCTACAATTGGCACTTATCCAATTTGGGTTCTAGTTTGGTATCATCCAAACATATGCCAAGCATACCCAATTATCAGGAATGTGAAACCCGGTTTCTTTCCCGTTCATATCTAATATGATATCTGTCAAACAGATTTTAATGGAACCTTATTCTAAATAAGTTTTGCACTGTTAATGCTAATCCGTTGAAGGAAATGGTAGCTCAGAGCGACTCATGATTAACCTTATCATGTCTAACAAAATTCGGTTACTCAGTTCGGATACACCGTCAAACTGACGTGTTCCGGGAGGAGTCCTCATTGAAAGAATACTATACTCTTTCAAGTATACGAGAAACTTATTGCTTTAAGTATTTTTTTCATTACGGTCTTACCGTGACGGTTTAATACTTTAGCCGATCTGTTTGTCTATTTCGTGTCGAAACTGTAAAAGTTTTCGATTTGTGTTCTTAAAAAGAAACACATAACCATAATGCGATGCCACATCTGTATAGGTCACAAAATATTCATATCCACTTCTAGCCTAGCTAGACATGGGCCCACTTGTTTCACTATGAATTAGGGCTAACAGATCTGTGGCATTTACACTTTTCCAAGTAAATGTGTTATAGGCACATTGCCCAATAAACTAGATTCGTAGACTTTATTTGAATGGAATCAAATTAGTCCGAGTACCCACTCTTCAAAAGTGCGGATATACGATTCTTGTTTGATTGTTTCCCAGACAACAATGCCACAATAAAGTTTCATCTGATCAAATCAGTTTGAGCTATTTGTTTGTCATTATATATATTTGAGATTTATTTATATTCAAAATATAAATACTGTTATTCACATCTAATGTGTTTATCTCAATATCATCTTTATATAATAAAACACTTTAGTGTTCTAGAATATAAAGGTTCACCCGCAGCGGGTCAAACACTGATATAGAGATAATGTATCTAGTCAAACTAGTTACATTATAACAGTTTCCCAATTTAGGTACATACCTGAGGGTAGTTCCTAAACTTAGGTATCTACGGTTAAAACAGCGACTTTCATCCGTTTCCAATCCGCATATTTATCTCAATTGAAGTCAGTATCCTGTTCATAACAGATTCTGAACATCAGTATATATTTATGTACCACACTAAGTATCTAAAATTCATTTTAATACTATTAGTGAACATAATATGACAAACATATTTGAAGTCAGAGCCTTGCTCGTCTTCAATTCCTCATGTCTGCTTTGGTCCAAACGGCAGTCACGCTTCCGCGATCCCGTTTGCCACATTAAGGCAGACATTTTGGGATATGTCATTTATCTTCCCAGAATCATTTATCTTCCCAGAAGATTATAATGATTTTGCCTTTGCCCTTTTCACATTCCAGTAGCCTTTGGCCAAGCCTCGGGTTTCTAGAATATCGAAGTAAGGTGCGCCTTGCGCTACTTCCTAATTGCAAACTTTGACTTTGTCTCCTTGAAAATAGTCATTAACTCTCCAAGAGTTATGTATTGCAATTTAGTACTTCTAAAATCTAAAGATAGA